>JABAKD010000022.1:7453541-7626624 GCA_012845835.1 Undaria pinnatifida
TAGAGAGAGTAGGAAGCGGTTAGGGAAAACAGACCATCCCGCCCGCCCATCATTGTGCTCGAGACACGCCGACAACGACATCAGTTTTATTTTGCAGTGTTTTTTTTACCGGGGCAACTACTCTGCGACGAGGTGCCGCGTTGATTACCATCGAATCAACGCGGGGGTAGTAGCCCTGGGTGAGAGTCTCCGGCTGATCGCGGCAGAGAGGCCTCATTGATCCCGAACTATATAGGAGTTGAAGCGTCGGCGAAATGTTACAGCAGGAAAATCGTCCTGTTGACCCTGACAACATCCAAGGGTATACACGTACACATACCGGTCGCCCCGGTGGCGTATCAGGTTATCCTCGAGCCTGGTATAGGTCAGCTTCATGAGTTCGAGTCTCCCCGAGTGCATACTCGTATAAATTCGTTGGGACTTTTTCTTGTTCAAAAATTAACCTTCGGAAAGCGCAAGAGCGTGAGTTAGCAACACTCGATGAAAAATCGACGAGCAGTGGAATTGCTGAACCCTATGCGCGGTAAAAATTGAAGGCTAGAACCGGGGGGGGGAGAAGGGACGACATGGCTTGTCCAGAAGCTGGAAAGTAGAAGTGTGAAAAAAAAGACATGACAATAAAATATACAAGACTCGCTAACGACCTTCCGTAAAAATTGTGCAACTGTGTATTAACGTATCAGCAACCATATCGTAGGTTTAATTCAAGAACACCGTATCATCAATGAAATATAGATGTACCACGCAGTTTGCAAAGTTGAGTTTCAACCGTTCAATTCGGTCAGACTCACAGCTGACGTTTTTCAAATTTTTATAAAAACTTGCGCGACACCCCCGGGATTTAAGCCCAACCAATCCCTTGGAGAACCTTGTATTATGACTAGCCAACCACACCCTGAACGGGAACCTTGTATTATGAATAGTGTCGCCGTCGTGTACTTTTTACGGGGGGATTTACACCGCGCCAAAAGAATGGCGTCCTGTTTCGAGATGCACTAGAAGGGTCCCTCACTAAGGCGGTCTTAGTAAGGCGATACCCCTATATAAGGCGGTCCAAATCGCTTGGCACGACTGAGGAATTTCACTACAGTACTCATAACCTGGAGTGAATAGGGGGGCTTCCCTCTATAAGGCGGTCGCATGGCTCTCGCACACCACCGCCTTATACCTTACTCGGGGACCCCGGCTGTGGCTGATGCGGCCGGCGACCGCCAACCACCAAGGCAGACCATCACTTTGCCGACAAGTGCAAAAATCCTGCTGCGCGAGGTCCTAGCGACAGCTATGCTGTTTAGTGTTGATTTTTTCCCACCTAAAGTAACCGAAAGTAACCGCGCCGCATGTTCAGCCGCATACCAAGAATAGAACACAAAAAAAACGGAAAAGTCGCGGGGGTATGATAGCACACGCGGGGTCTGAGATGCTTGTACTTTTTGGAGGATCGACAGCACACGCGGGGTCTGAGATGAGTGTACTTTTTTGTTCCGCGCGGCCCCTTTTTGTGCTTCCCTCCCGCCTGCACGTGTGTTGATTGCCCCGTACGGCCCGTTTTCGTGGCCGTCTCCCCTGCGCATATACCTCGTATGGCATTTTTTTTTGTTGGCAGCTGTTATCGTAGCAGTTACGGCGATGCGTTATACATGTTATACGTCGAGCAACAAAGTTTTTGGTTTTTGTTTCACTGCAAGTGAGCGGCCGAAAACGTTTCAGGTGTACAGTGTTACGTGCCAGGTATACTAAACCAGGGCAATATACAGCATAACCGATTTTCACGTCGAAGGGTGAGCGATGTTATCCTTCTTGAATAAACAATCGCAGCCTCTTCTTCCTACGTCACGGTACCCCGGTTTCCGAGTATTCTCGTACGATAGGCGACTGGGGTTTTGTTATTGCGTGGAGGGCTGGCGACCATCAGGCGTGTGCTGCGATGGAGGTGCACCATTAGTATCTGGCTCCTGAGGTTCCTCAATCTCGGGCGCTTAACCCCTTTTAGAGCCCCAAAATCCCTCCCTATACTATGTTCAAGTAAATTTGTCCCCAAAAAGGGGTTCAAGTTGTGAAGGCGTCAAGAACTCTCCGTAAAAATTGATTTCGAGAAGAATAAACCTGCTTTATCGCGGAGGGAAAATACCATGGCCTAGGTGCACGACGAAAATCATGGAACAAAGTTGTTTTTTTGCCGACGATATTGGGTTAAGGAGCCCCGTCATTCAGAAAACAAAATAGCCAAAAAAAGGTATACCTCTATGGTAGCACGCGTCGTCAGGCGTTTCTAAGTGGGACCTCGTCGCGTCCTTTCTTCGCACAGGAAAGAAAATAGCATGCATATATAATATATATAGCTAATAGTGGACATTCTCGTAGTGACTGATGATTGTAAGTTGACGAAATCTTGTCGATTTTTTTTTTTGCTTTTTTGCTATTTTCACTGTGCCAGGTGCCCGGTAGGTTATCAGTCATAAAAGCCAAAAACGATTTTTTTTCATGACGAGACATTTTTTATTTTATATTTGACAAACACGGTTTTCCGTTGATTGCTTGGCAACGTGGTTTTCCTCGACCGCTCTCGGCGTTTTTCGTTGTAATTTCTTAATCCGCCGCAGGATGGTGACGCGTGGTTCGTGGTGGAGGCGGCGTGGGTCCAGCGGTGGTTGGCGTTTGTCCAGGGGGACGATTCGTCCAAGAAGCCCGGACCGATAAGGAACGAGACCCTCCTGGTAAGAGGACCAACACGCGGGCGGTGTCGACGATCGTCCGTGTGTACACCGACTTTTAGGGTTGCCTTGTGTTGCGATTATTTATGCTCGTGTGGTTTCGCGTCGAGCATACCGGTATACCAGGTATAGTATACATCGTAGCACGCGCGGTTTCAAGTGAAATATGGCGTACTTTTCGGTGATTACATAGAGTGGCTTTGGGTCAACGTACTGAGTGGTTTTCTAAAGAAAATGTCAATACCGCCCGTGGTTTATTCGCCGGCGTGGGTTGGGTAACTATATTGCGTTGTCGCAGCGGAAGTGCGAGTTCGTAGGCAAAATTCCGAACTGATCGGGATCTCAGGGAATCCGCCGGCGTGCTGCTCTCTCCGCCCCCTTCTCGCGCCGCTCCCCTCCCCCCCGATCCGAACTGACCGTGATCTCGGCCGGTTTGCTGGGCTCCTACTCCCCCCCAACCCCCTTCCCATATGGTGAGGCACGCACGAGGCGGTTACGTTGTGTCCCCATTGCTGTTTCTGGAAATGGCCACACCAGAAAATAAATACGTTAATTCGAAGCTGTTATCCATTTGCAAGAAATTGCGCACAGTGCGGAAGTCCGCCTGACAAGTGTTTATTTGTAAGACGCAACTCACCCTTTATGCGACTCGCCGAACACCTCACGGATCCTCGCGCTTGGTGCACGCGATGTCTGACTGGTCGGTGAAAACCCGACATGCTCCGTGCCGGCATTGTAGGAATGCTAGAGTATACTTCGAAGTATGATGTTAAGACTACGGCTATGCATGGAATGAGTACACCCCCCCCTCCCCCTTTCAGCCCTCTCACCCCGCCCTCTCTGCCCTGCCCCCCCCCCCCCCCCCCCTCGTTGCCCTCTAACTCACTATAAACCCCGCCTTAGTGCCACAACACGGAGACGAAGACATGGGGACCGAAGCCGTTGTTGCGAGCGGCGCGGAGAGAACACATGGGCCACTACCGAAGGGTGAACGAGCACGTGTGGGCTCTTTGGGTCGCGTGTTACAAGGGGAGCGGGCCGGCCCTCTGGGTGGTGAGATTTGTTTTAGCATGCATGCCTTGCCTCCTTTTCTGGTGTTCCGGGTGCATAACTACAAGAACTATCCTAAACGTATTCCAAGTATTCTCGGTAGGAGCCAAAGTTCGGCACGTATCAATGGGGAAGAGAGTGGGGGGGTGGGTGGGGTGCACTCATGCCATGCATGGCCGTAGCCTTAACACCGTAGACCCTCGCATCTCTACGATGCCGGGACGGAGCACGTCGGATTTTCGCTGATCAGGCAGACATTGGTTGCACCAAGGGCGATGGGGGGGGGAGCGGGCGGGGGGGCGCAGGCACCCGCGCTTCAAGCACTGTCTCTATGGCATGCCGTGACGAGCTTTGGATCAGCTAACGTTCGGCGTATGGTAGCATAGCCCTGATTCCACCGCACGACTCACGACACACTATGCCTTCCTTCTCTCGTACAACAGACCACCCCCCCTTTCGAGGACAGCTCTAACTGGATTCTGGACCCGTCGTTCAGAGGGGGCAAAGGGAGCGGCGGCGACCAAGCGCGACAGGGCGGGGGGGAAGCTGCCCCCCCCGACAGATTGTGGCCTTCTTCTACTCCAAAGTACGTCGCAATAGAGAAAATAAGTCCTCAATGTCGTGAATAGCGCTCCTTCGTGTCGTCCATATGGAATGTTGTAGTGCTGAAATGCCCTCTTGGTGCGGGGAGGGGTTTCCAAGTCATGCGGGGTAATATGGTGGTGCCCCTCTTCGAAACTGGCGAGGTTTTACGGAGGCTGTGTGTACAGCGTGAGTGTTGGCCCTCCTGCTGCTGAAAACATATTTCCGCTCTAGGTTGCTAGTAATTTGTCCCCAAAACGTGAATGCGCTTGCGTCTAAAGCGATTGACTGCTGTTCAGAGGTCGGAGCGGTTGCGGTACGTGGGTTTGGGGGCGTGATTCAGTTTTTTGTTTTGTTTTATTTTGTTAATGGGTCCGTGGTTTTGTGAGCAAAAACAGTAAAAATGGTGATGGTGAAACTTTTTTCTTTCTATAAGGCGGGGCGAACGACTGCAAAAACTTTTCGGTTTCAGCTGTACGTGTTCTACTTCAAGCCGAAGGCTGATGATACGTTTCTTCACTTGGGAACTGTTCGTGCTAGTATTATATATACTGCTGGTGTATACATACGAGGGCGTTTCTGTATTCTTTCTACCTTTCCTTTTTTTTGTGTGTGTATTGCCGTTGTTTTCGGTTTTCGGGCAATACCATGGACCGATCATCGGATCAACCGTCCGACTGATCGATATACGCGCGGCTGGAAGGCCGCGTGTCCGGAGGCCGCGTATCGCGCGGTAGTGTTCCGGCCGCACGCGCAGTGTCGAATATATGTGTTGCCGCGCATTGTACGCGTACGTGGTTTATGCGGTTGCTGTCGTGCTTATCCTCGGCGGAGTCTGGAAGGGCCGGGCGGCGACGTTGGTAAAAAACGAGCTCAATCATTTGGTGTAGCTTTGCTTAGACCCCACTCTCCCCTCACCTCCCCCCATCCTCACTCCCTCCTTTCCCACCTCCTTCCCCTCTACTTTCTCCCCCCCCCATCTGCTCCCCTTAAAATATATGCCTGGTTTTATATTAAAAATATGAAAAAATCCGCTTCAGCTGTGAGATCAACCAAAAAGTTTTTTTTAGCAAAACTCAGCTTTGCAAGCTGCGTGTGATACTTCGATCGCGGGTGATATATATATATATAATAGTTGGCCTCGGTTGGCAACGACGCTGTAAAACATGCCAGTCAATGCGTGAGCTAGACAACCAGGGTACCGTTTTTGTTTTGTTTTTTTGGCGGTCACCATGATGGTTATCGAGTTAGATCATATTGTGCGGGGTGGAACACCCTAACTCCGCACAAGGGGAATGATCGCATCACGTTGTGTGAATGTGTTGAGGCACCCACGAGGCAGTTACATAGTAATACCCATGGTTGTCTCTGGAGTTGCCACACCAGAAAACAAAGTAGCTCATTGGCGCTGTCATCCATAAGCAAGAAGGTAGGCACAAGGTGCCGAAATCCGTCTTACGAGCGGTTCTTGGAAGGATGCTGCTCACCCTTCATGCGACTCGCCGAACACCTCACGGCGCTTCGCGCTTGGTGCAAGCAATGTCTGCCTGGTTGGTGAAAACCCGATGTGCTCCGCCCCGGCATAGTAGGGATGCGAGGGTCTATGGTCATACGACTACGGCCATGCACAAACTGAGTACACCGCCCCCATCTGCTCCGCCCCCACCTCCTCCCCCCCACCTCCTACCTCCCCGCCACCTCCTACCCTCACCTGCTCCCCCGCCCGCTCCCTTGTCGAACATCCCTTACACGACCCGTTTCGCGCTTGGTTTCGATCCTCACAGCAGCCTGGCAATAGGCGACATGGAAGATGACGGGGTGGGCGAAGAGAATGCGGCAAAAGTAGCCGCGTTTTTCGACGTGGTGCTGGACTCTCCGAGAGTTTCTCATGGCGCCGCCGCCGCCGCCGCCGCCGCCGCCCTCACCGCCGCTCCCCCCGGCGGCGGCGGCAGCAACAGCGATAACAACAGTAATGGCATGAATAACGGCAGCGTTTCCGGTAATGGTAATGGTAGCGGTAACACGCGCGCCAGTAACGGAAGCCGTGTCGGAAACGGTAGCGGTAGCGTGAATAACCGCGGCAGTCACCGGAGCAGTAACCGTAGCAACAGTAACCGGAGCGGTAACCGGAGCAGTAACAGCAACCCTCACGGCAGCGGAAGCATCGACGGAAGGCGAAAGGACACGACAGAAGAGGACAGAACGGAGTCGAGGGTTTCAAGCACCGCTAAACAGTGGATGTATGGCGGTGGCGACGAAGGTTCGATGGAGTGAGGACGGAAAAAGCCTGCACCGCCACCGCCACTCGGGGCGCTTCGCGAGATAAAGCCGGTGCAGCTTTAACGAAGAAGCGAGCGGCAGGGTGGTTGTGAGGGGGAAGGTAATTTGATGGAGTGAAAGGGGGTAAAGACGCACCGTCGCCGCCACCGCCACCGCAGTGACGAAGGCCTTTTGCGAGACAGTCGATGCGGTGCGAGCGCCCGGGCGACTGATAGGCTGAATTCCTGCAGGCGGGGCTGCTAAGAGGATGTTGGCGATGATGGCGCCATCACGGTAGGACGAGGTTGATCGATGCCTGCGACGAAGGTTTTTCTTGTTGGGGTGGGTGTTGAAAGGAGTTTCGTAACCTTGGGATCCAGGGAGGTTTCTGGTTGCTGTTGTTGCTGCTGCTGATGATGATGAGGATGATGATGCTGCTTCTTTTAAGTGGGATGGGTGGGGTGGCGAGTTGGGGGGGAGGGTACCAAGTTAGGTGCAGTGAGTGTGTTTAGAACATCGTACGGTGCCACCAACCAAACGGTGTCCACTAGCGCGGACGTCTGTTTCTTCTCGGTTCCCGTCTTCGTGCTTTTGTTTTATTGATCGTTTCCTTAGGAGTCGATCAACCCTCTGAACGGCCGACCAGGGCCAGACAGGTCAGAGCAGGGCATGGCAGGGCAGAGCACCACACGGAATTGAAGTTTGGACACGGCGTTGTCGACTTGCCTGAGGAAAAGCAAGGACCAATAGCCTTTCTTCGATCTTTGTTTTTGGCAGCAACGCTGTCAGTAGGGGGCGTCGCTGTTTAGGTTTTTGAATTTTGGACCGATTCAAACCGGCACGGTAGCCCTCTGCCGCCCGCGGCTGCTGCTGTTGCTGCAGAAAGCAGCAGCAGCAGAAGCACCACCTACTTGTGTGTAAGCCTTCCCACACGCTTACGAGAAGCAGCAGCAGCAGCACCAACCTGTGTGTAAGCCTGCCCCCACGCTTACGTCGCGATGCGGAGATCGTACCAATTCTTCCTGCTCCGCCAAGCTTACCTGCTCCGGCTCCGAGCTTTTGGAGCCGCTGCCATTTCCGACCGGGTGTTCAACGCAATTTGTGTGGTGGTTCGCGTTCGCGTTGTTAGAGAAACGATCGCGTTTGGGCTCAGCAGCCGCGGCCCCGGTGGCGGCAACATCGACAGTAGCGGCGGCGAAAACGGCGAGGGGGTTCGCCTAGGGGTAGTTCGTGGGAAACGTAGGGCGGCAAAGGGGCTCGCCCTGTACTGACGCCGTGTTGGGCTGAGCACCTTGTGGACGGCGCGCAGCGGTCGGTACAGAAGACGCGGTGGCGTTGGCGAGAGGAAAGAGTAGTAGTTTTGTCCATCTTTTAGCCCCGCTGTCCACGGTGGTGGTGTTTTTGTTGAAGTTTTTTTTCTGTTTTTTATGGAATGGTGTGACTATCGAAGCCGGAATATACTCTATAGAGGTTTCCTCCCTCCTATCTATCTCTCCTTGTTTGCCCTTTGTGTCTTGTCTCTTTTCTCTCTCTCTCTCTTCGCGCTCTTAAATAGTTAAACAGACGGAGGGGCTACATGCCCCCGGCATTGCGCCAGTGCTCAACGTTTTGCGTTGTTATGGCTCGGTGTTTTTTTTTCGTTTTTTTCTCTCGTCTTCCCGCAGCCGCTCGTAAGTAAGCCATATATACCAGTTTAGAAGGTTACCGTTTTGTCTCCACTGGGTGAATATTATGCATTTGTTCGTCGCGCACGTGCTACGGCTTCTCTTGAAGGTATACAGTGCAGGTCCCCCTATTGTGCCGGTTGCCCGCTATAGTGTGTGAAATCGCTTGGTACAGATGAGAACACGTAGTGGCAGTTTGCGGAGTAGTGCCGGTTGCCGCTATAGCGCCGGTGTTTCCCTCTATAGTGCACACACCGGCACTATGAAGGGACCACTACTGTAGGTCAGATATTCCGGTTGTTGGGCCGGGGTCGACAAGACGATTCTCTTGAGTTAGCGTAGGCCCACTATCACTTTTTTGGTGCATTTTCAGCAAATATATGTGAAGGCATTCGCCTTTCCTGTGTGTGCGTGCGACCATCCTTTTGGCGTAGGTTTAGCGCTCTAGCTTTTTCTCTGCTTTTTGTGATACTTGTAGGTTACTGATGCTGGCCGCTGAACGTCGGGTTTGTGTAGAAGTACGTACGTTGACTGTAGTAAAGTGTTGGTGTTGTCTTGTCGCGGCCGCTCAAAGTTTTCGTACAGTTAGTGTAGGGATGTTCCAATAGAGGGGTGGAGGGGATGAGAGGGGGGGGGGGGGACGATAAAGGTACTTGGTACCCGCTGTCCGTCCTAGTCGAGCTTCGCCGTCGCTGAAACGGAAGTGTTTGGTGGTGATATAGGGGGTTAAGGCCGTTCGAGGGCGATTATACGGCCAGTGGTGTCTAGTGGTGTCCGGCGCCTCCCTCCATCTCTCGCCCTGTCTTGTCTGTCTGTGTATTTTCCGTCTTTGGAAGTTTCCTTGCTTCTGTGTTTCGTGTAGTCTTGTCGCGCACGTCTACCCTTCCATTGGTCCGTGACGATCGTGTCCTATCGTTGCGACAGAAGAACACGGCGGGCCAGCAATTTTTGCCGCCACCATCATGGACAAGCGCGACGGAAATCGCGCGCGTGTAGACGCGGTGTACGCTCGTGCCGTACGCATCTCCCCTCCCTCCCCTCCCTCCCTCTCATTGTCGTATCTGTCTACTTGCGTGGCGCGCGGGAGGAGAAAAGGGCGGTGGAGGCCGTGCGTCCGCTGCGTGCGTGGATCCGCTGCGTCTTGTTAGTTCATTTTTTGCTTGCGCAATCTTCCATGCTTTTTTATTTCATGTGTGTTTGTTTTTTAATCGCCGCCGTTCAAATGTTCTTGTAGGTATACTCGTACGTAGCTCGCAAGCCTCGCCGGTAGACAGGGCGCGTGAGGCGGTGATGCCTTGGTGCGAAGTCGACGCCCCTCGTAGAAGGAGCCGACGCGTAAGGGGAAGGCGAGAAGCGTCAAGATTAAGGTTCTGGTTGCTTTCTTTGCTGTCTTGGGAGTGATGAGCAATAGGCACACACAGGTACTACACACAGCAGTAGTATACCCCTACAGGCGTTTTTTCGAATTGCGTCAGATTAATTTAAAGGCCTTTGGAGGGGAACCCTTTGGAGTGGTACCGTATGGAGTCAAGCCCTTTGGGGTGGAGCCCATCCTTGAGTTCGACCAGCTTTTTTTTTTTTCCTTCTTCTTTTTCTTGTTTTTCGCCTGCTTGCATGTTTTTGTTTTTTGCTGTTATTTTTTTTGGCTTGCCTCTGCCTTTGCCCTTTCGTTTTCCCTGCAAGGGAATGAGAATCGATGCCATTGCGTTTGCCTTCCCAGCGGCCGTAGGGGTGTTGGTGGGAGGCGGGGGGCGGGGCGGGGGGGGGGGGGGTGCTGGGAAGGGGTCGGAGGGGGGCGGGTGTGTATTACGGTCTAGCAACTTTTGGTTATGTTGTTCTACTCTCAAAGCAGAAGAAGTGTCTCCTCGTGTCTCCCGGCAGATGATCGACCATCGCACATTGCGCGTGGTACAACCTCTGCCACCCCGTTGTACCGTATGAAGACCGCCACCACCATAAGGACGCAGAGAGAAAGGCAGAAAGCGGCAGCAACAGAGTGAGATATAATACACAGTCACGCGTCGCTCGCCGACTCTGCCCACGCTCTAGATTTTGTGCAGTTTTTTTTTTGCATTGGTTGTTGGATGAGGAGGCGGTCGGGGCTGGGGGGGGGGGGGGTAGACCGTTCGGTGCAAGGAACGGCTGTTGGGTCGTGCAGTCGGTCAGGTGGATGGGAGGGTGAGAGGATGGCAAGTGGCTCGCCGCGCTTTGCTTTCGGCGCGTGGTTGCGACGACGCGTTGTACGCGCGTCGGCGTGCCCCACTTAGCCCCGCCCCCACGACTTGCGTTGCTTGGGCACGGAGGAAAGCAAATGGGGCGGAGCCGGCCACTTGCGGGCTTCGTTGTAGAATATATCTAGCTTAAATAGTTATAACTTATAGATATTGGTGAACAAGGTTCATCGTGGAACCTTCAGGAGAGGGACTAATCGATCGTTGCATCCCCGTGTGCGCGCTGTGCGTACTTTTTGGTTGCTCCCCCGCAAAGGATGTTCATTGGGCGTAACGGACGCGCGTTAAGGAGGACTTGAAAGCCCACCGCCACTGCCACCCCGACCACCTCATCTGAAACGTGCTTTTGTTGATTTGTGTTTCGTAAGGTGTGTTTTCAGCCCGCTTGGGACCAATGTTCACCAACTCAATAAAAGAGACTTGCAGCCTTATCAATCTCCCAGCAAGGTCGTGCGGCAGCACGCCTATCACTACGATGCTGCGTGCTTGTTTCCCTGCGCTTACAACACGCCTATCACTACGATGCTGCGTGCTTGTTTCCCTGCGCTTACACTTCGGTCGCATCTCTCACCCCAGCAATTCGGGCTGCTTCGTTCGGTCAAATGTTTTTTTCCGTCATCTTTTTCCCGTTTGACGCCCCAGTTGGGGTTGCAACGTCATATAATGCCACGCGTATTCGTGCTCCGGCGGTGTCTGGTTTTTCTATTGTCTTGTGCACTTATAAGTGTGCGTCCGTCATCCGGGGAAACCGTAAGAGTATTCGCGAAATTGCGTGAGGAATATGTTAGAATCAAATGTGTAGCTGTTCATGTGCACCCACAGGTTGTTTTGGTGGGTCAGTTCATTGACCATGGCGGGGCTCATAACCTGTTGGAATCATGCATGCGACATCCAGGGAAACCCGACTAGTATTCACTTACGAAACCGCACGAGAAAGTGGTGATAATCAACGTATGTGTAGTTGATGTACAGTCAAACGCAATATGTTGGTGTTGTGTTATTCATTTTGTGGACCAATTCGAGATTCACAACCTATTGGAATGATGCCAGCGTCATCCGGGAAAACCCGACGAGTATTCACACACGAAGTTGCGCGAGAAAATAACCCTTGGTAGTTGTTGATGTGCAGTCTCGATGCAATCTGTTATAGGCTTGTTCACGTTAAAAAACCCAAATTTATTTCCCGGCGAATGTCCGCGCCGTTTTTTCGACTCAGACCGTGAAATTTTGCATACGCCTTCTATGTGCCCTTGCGAAGACCTCACCCGATGTTTTTGTTTTGTTTTGTTTTGTTTTGCCTGATTTTTCGTCAGTCAAGTTTTTTCGGGAAATGTAGACCACCTTAGCCCAATTTGTTTCGACGAAAAAAAACAAAAAAAAACATAGAACCCGCGGGTCAGACCTCGGGATGGGCAGATAGAACACGCGTGCAAAATTTCAGGATCCACCTCTCCACATCGGCGTGGACATTTGGACTTTTGTGCGTAAAAATGAGTAAGATACGGGATTTCCTTCAAATAACTTGGTTTTAGTATAGGATCCAGTTTTTTTGCTAGTTGAACACAGGTAGTCAGATCTTCGATTTTTTGCGCGAAGAATTCTACAGACATGCCTTGGAGTACGTCCAACCGGATCGCGCAAAATTCAGCGCAATTTGTTTTTCGCCCACGCTGGGGAAATGCCTGAACACTAGTGAAAAAATTGAAGTCCCGTCATTGGCCGATACGAGTTTCGCTCCTAGAAACAGCCCGAGGCCGGAAAAAAAAAAAAGTGACCATGTCACCCTCTTCCGCTGGTCATGGGGTTCAGTATGACACCAAATATTCATTCTTTAGCTAGATATTGCGAGCGACGTTCGTGGGGGATATATTTGGGGGGTTTTCTTGAACCAGCCTGTAGTGTTGTTGTGTTGGGTCATTTTGCTGATCACTCTTTGAGGCTCATAACATGTTGGAATGATGCATGCATCATCTGGAGAAACCCTTCGAACAAGTGTTCACTTACGAAATCACGCTGAAAATCTGTTAGCATGAGCCGCGGGGGTCAACACCGGCCTCACTTCGGAGGTATAAGGGCAGGTGGTGCGCGCAATTTTCCTATTGGATATATAATTTTTAAGGAGATTTCTGGTTGACGGAAAACGCCCGGTCGACCGGAGTCGTCCTTCATGGTCTGACGCCAAGTTTATAGAATCCATGTGTACCTGTGATGCTACAGTGCGTACGCAACCTGTTGGTGTTGTTGTGTTGGTCATTTTGCTTACCATGGCGAGGCTCATAACCTGTTGGAATGATGTGTGGCGAGGCTCTGCATCTCTTTCCATATAGCATCATGAAGTCTAAACCTTCCGTGGTCAGCAATAATTACACAGGCATGGAAGGAGCGTAAGGAAACCCGTTTCACTACATCCGTTTTCTGTCTGTTGGTTCGAAAAAATGCAAATGTTGGAACATGAAGTCTAAATTAAAGTCCATGTGTACTTTTTTTAATGTTGCGCAGCCCCTACGCAACCTGTTGGTGTCGTTGTGTTTCGTCATTTTTTTGCCATGGCGACAATCGTAACCTGTTGGAATTATATGTGTCGAGGCTCTGCATCTCATCTTACAGAGGCAGGGCCTAGACACGCATCACTTCCACAACCCCATATAGCAGCATAAAACCTAAAACTTTCGGAGTCGGTACTATTATTCGCATGGAAGGAGCGTGAGGAATGCCGTTACAGTATACCATTTTTTGCGCTTGCTGTTTTGCCTACTTGTTGGAAGATGGAGTCCGCTAATATAGTCCGTGTGTAGTTGCTGATGTCCAGTTCCTACGCAACCTGTCGATGTTGTTATGTCAGCCGTTTGGTTGGCCAGTTCCTACGCAACCTGTCGATGTTGTTATGTCAGCCGTTTGGTTGGCCATAGTGAGACTCGTAACTCGTAACCTGCTGGAAGGATGCGTGTCGAGGCCCTGCATCCCAGAGAGAGGGACTAGACACTTGCTGTCCCAACCAACGAATATAGCTGCATGAAATCTTCGGAGGCGGTTGGTTGTAATAGCAGCGGGAAATCTTCGGAGCCAGCGCAATACGAACAAAAACGAGCGCACTGGGGAAATGTCGCACGCACAGCTCTAGACCTCTTTGTGTCGTCCTACATACCCGTTGTGCGGCACGACGGGCGAAAATGCCGCTACAGATATCCTTAGTTGTTTTTCAGCCCATCTAATATCCTCGCTCTACCAGGTACTGGTTTTGGCTCCCTCCCTTTCGTAACTCAGATCGGAAATCGCATACGGGCGCTCTTCCCCCCTCCCCACTACGGTACGTGTCTTCGTTTTTTATCACGGGAATAATTCTTCAGTACTTTCTGCTCTCTTCGAAGCGTGTTGAACTGTGCATATACCTTACCACGCGTTTTCTGCAAATCAAGGTGAAATCCAGAAAACGATCCTCCTTGGGTGGATCCGAACTCATGACATTGACCTTAGTTGATGCGAGGTGTGTTCATCAGGGGACATCCGGGGTACATTCCGGTGAAGTTGAACAGCCAGATTACCGGTGGCGCGGGCTACTGGCGC
The DNA here is from genome assembly GCA_012845835.1 of Undaria pinnatifida. NCBI lineage: Eukaryota > Phaeophyceae > Laminariales > Alariaceae > Undaria > Undaria pinnatifida. Next base: position 7,467,606 of record JABAKD010000022.1, read on the forward strand.
TATGTTGTGTGTACACAGTCTCCGCTTGGATATGTTGGCGTCAACCACATTGAAAGACGAGATCATATCAGCTGGACGCCCTTCCCCATATTTCTCCTCCTGTTGACGCCGTGTTGCACCCCGGAGATTTTTTTGCTTTTCCATTTGATGTCCGGTGGGAAATCAGCGGGTGAGCGACCGGAAAACACATATTTCTTGCTGTGTATTTGTGTCGGCGGCTAAATGGGGCATGGAATGTTTTGAAGCATGCACGCGTTATAGCTATCGAGCCCGCTCTTAAGGGGCCAGTTCCTCCGCGTTACTGGATCGCCCGCCCGCCGTCGCTGGTAACGTCGTCTACCTTTTTCATAGAGACAGCGGTCAAACATATCTCGCGCTGATGTCGTAGAAACTCCGTTATCGGTTCTCATTTTGGCGTCTACGCCTATTCCTTTGGGACCCAAAAATGTGCATGATTGACTTTGTCGTTGCCATTAACTCCTGCTGATAGCAGTGTGAGCGCGTGACAGTAACTATAGTAGCACCATGCTGCGCGCTCATGCTGTACAGCTCCTAACATTGCAGGGTGTTTTTGCGATATATTAAAGTTGGTCGGGGGTAGTAGGAATACATGTAATAGCATTTGCGAAACCGACGAACGTCACCACCCAAGGCCAGCACATCCCACAAAAAAAACAGGTTAAAACTTGAGAAAAAAAAAGGAAAAAAACACGCTACGGTAGAGGAGAATCGTTTTTTTTTTCCTACTTTCTGAGGCTCATAACCACTTGAGGAGCTAAACACCTTCTTAACCCCTTTAGAGCCCCAAAATCCCTCCCTATAGTAATGCCAAGTATACTTGTCCCCCAAAAGGGTTTCCAGTAGTGAAGGCGTTAATACTAAGGTATTAGTGGGGTATTAGTCCGTTTGACCACTTGCAAAAGGCTAACCAATAGCTTACCCAAACTAAGCCTTATAACACTACCCACCTGAAACGGCGGGATACCAGGTCAGCCGGATATACGAGCGGACCTGTCAATATCCAAGCGGTTTCATTTCCTGGGTATACCGGGGAGAGTATTTTTCAAGTTCGACATGGAGAAAGTCTGAAAAAGTTTATTGTTGTGGATGGTGGGGTTTGAACCCACAATCCCAAAAACCCACGTCCTGCCGACGACGCCATTTTTTTAAGGTATTAGTGGGGTATTTGTCCGTTCGATCCCTTGCAAAGGGTTAACCAATAGATTATGTGGAAGCGTCGTGATGCCGGGAAGGTGTGAGGGAAGGGACGCAGGGGTATCAGCTTCGCTTGGAGACAGCACCGGTTCTTCCTTGTAGATTTCTTATTATTGGCGTTGAGCTATGAGAAGCTCGAGGAGACAGGAAAGGAGGAGTGAGAGCATGGGGGTGGGGTGAGGCTCACACAGTTCGGTGCCAATATCGTCTTTAATTTTTTTTCCTGTACCCAACCAAAGTTTTGTATCTCTCAAACACCCCGTCGTTATTATCGATGCGTTTCGGCGGACTAAGGCATGATTACCGCAGTGTTTCGACGAACTTGAGCAGCATAGAGGTCGTGCATGGCATGAAACTGGCGAAATTTACATATGACACCAGCATCCTGACAATTTTAGGCAGCGAAGACCCCATTTACGACATAAGGCTGGCGCGGGGTTATCACCGTCCTGTACGAGACTGTTAAGATATGGCCTCGAAAGGCCTGTAATTATCCGAATTAATATCATTTGAATGGGCTTCGTATGATAAGGTTGGCGTTTTATATTCGGGATAGTCAGGAAATAGATCGGAGGCACGAGCCTCCGATCTCAGAAACCATCCGGGGCTCTGGTGGAATCGAATAAAGCTGCGTCTCTACGAAGGTTAAGAAAGTGGGTACGCTCCAAGGACCTGATCAATTGGCAGACCTGCAGGGGACACTCTGTGTCTCCGCCCAATACCCTCACAAGACCCACTGGGTCGGACTTCTCAGCCCTCCGACGCTCTATTACAAATGTCACCCCCCAACCAGGCAGTGGTTGATGCTGTAATCCTCACGTTTCGCCGCCCGTTTTCCCTCTAAAGTCCGCAAAAGGCTAACGCCGTGTGGGGGGTGTTTTTCTGTGACCGCGTAGATATGAAAACGGCGCGTCTTTTCTCCGCGCGTTGGTACGGGCATCTTCCGGTGCCCTCGCCGGAACGAACTGTGCAAAAACGCACCCGTCACAGTCGTCGCTCGTCTAATTTTTTTTCCGTAGCATCAGTTGGACCGGGAAACACTCCCCTCTCCCAGAGAGAAAGGGTATCAGTGGCGACAACAAATAGGAGTGTCGCCTTTGGGATTGAAGCCAGCGTGCATTTTTTCTTCGTTAGTGACGGAACAAGCCGATGGTGCTACCAGACCACACACTGGGACTTGAACCCGTGTGCGTTTTTCTCGTCGGTGACGGACTACTTAAAAACTCTACCTCAGGAATAATGTGAGCGCTACCCACTCGTCTCAAATTCGCCGAAACGGCAGATCATCTCATAAAATAAATACCTGCTCACTACGACTATGTAAGGGGTCTATAGCACGCCAACTAATGCATTCAATGGACGCATACGTAATACAATATATACTCGACCAGACATCATCCCACATAACAAAAAAGACCACAACACTAAGGAGCCTCCACGAAGCACACAAAACAATATATTTATTCGGTGTATACGAAGTACATTTATACCCGACCGACGACATCGCCCTGATTAACAATAAATACCAGAACGCTATGGAGATTACATGAATCACGTAGATAAATGCACTTGGTTAGACACATACGTAATACAACTTCTACTCGACCATACATCGTGACGCTGTTTTGCGAACAGCCAACGCCTACGACCTCGTCAGGCCGCAGCTGCGGTGCTGCGCCTTCCGGTCTGGATGCCCACATCACGTTAGCTGCAACGTTCTGACTGTTATTGTCCTGTGCAACACGCTAACGTACAAAACGTGCCCCCCCACCCACCCTGTCAATTTTCTGCGGCCTCTTCGGTCAGACGACACGCGGTATGCAGGCCTTATGCCTCTTCGCTATCCGAACACATCACGAGCGCTGCTTGCGAACAGCAAACGCCTAATCCCATTAGGACACAGCTATGGTGCTGCTCCATCCGTTCTGACCCTCCACATCACCCTATATTCGACGTTCCAACTCTTCTTGCTTTGTGCAACACGCTGGGTACAAAACTCGCGCCCCCGCTCTTTCACTCTCTGCGGCTTCTGCGGTCAGACGACGGGTGGTATGCGGGCGCCCTGCCTCTTCGCAATCTCGAACGCATTGCAAACCGTGTAACGGTGACGTCTAGAGCTAGATCGAGCCGCGAACAGAGTCGGCAATCGCTCCCTCTCGAACCGTCGCTGGAGGTACGCCCTGAGGAAACGATCGTCCAGGTCGTACGTCATCGGCCTTTCCGCCGGGATATTTTTATCTCCTGGCCTAGTCGTCACCACCACTGGCCTCTTCGCCGCCTTGCGCTCCGCCGGCGAACACCGGGCTCTAGCGTTGGCGCCGACAGACGACGTCGACGATAACAGAGAAAAAAACGGAGTCCTGACTACCCTCGCCCCGGGGGACAAAGGCCGTTCCCGTCCCCGTTCCCGTCCCCGTTCTCGTCCCCGTCCCGCCACGGCCGCCACTGCTGCCGCCGCCGGCACGAACCTTCTCATTTTGACAGCCAACTTGGCTGCTTCCGTGGCCGCGGCGGTGATCGCCGCGGACCGTCTCCGACCCTTTCTCTCGCGTATGCTTCCGCCTAGAGGAATGGTAGGCCCTCTACTGATTCTGGGGACGTTTGAGACGCTCTCTGGAGTTTCGCTGGGGTTTTGTGTGCTATCGTCGGCATTGCGTGCCCCGCCCAGGCTCTCAACGTCAGCACCCGCGTATTCTCCGGCACCGTTACCCCCGGCCCAAGACGGTGGCCGCTGACTCTCACCATCACCGTAAACAGCGCCACCTACTTCGGTGACCTTGTCGCGGCTACCACTATTGTCTACGCTTGTGCCGCTCGAGAAAGGGGCAAGGCCCGGCCCTTCTCTTCTGTCCTCCTCCAAAATATGTTCCTCTAGACTCGTTTTTCTTTCATCCTCACTCACAACGCCACCCATGCTTGCACCCCCCAGCGCTGGCCGATTTTCCGTAACTTGTGTCGGCCGTCCGGCTCCGTGCACTGCTGTACTTAAGGCCGCTGCCTCTGCTGTTGCATCGATGTCTAGGTCTGCACGTGAATTTCCGTCTGCTGTTACTGTTGTTGCTGTTGTTTCTGCTGCTGCTGCCGCCGCTGCGGCTGCTGTTGAGGCTGCTGCTGCTGCTGCTGCTGCTGTTGCTGTCGCTTTCCAATAGAAGACGTGTTCTTTGAGCTGGTCAAGTTGGGCGTCCTCCGCGAGGACACTATTCGTCTTTACCGCTGCCGGTGCTTGGAGGCGGTGGTCGTGGGGGCGGCGGCGTGCTTGAGCGGAGCAAGGATGTTTGCTGTCTTCTTTGTCGATACCACCGTCGTCATCACCGCCATCGCTGTCATCGCCCGCACGGTCGCTTATTTTGTGCACCATATCGTACAAGACGTCTTCCTCGGTAAACTCTCTGGGGAAAAAAACTCGGTCCTTTTCATATTTTTTCCCGTTTTGTCGTCGGAGACCGTAGCCATATCAGTCGGTCGTCCCGTGGAGTCACAAAGAAAGGAAAAATTTCCCACCACAGGGAGGCGGCAGGGCGCGCGCGGGGGGAGAGAGGTAATGCTTAGCAACAGGAGGAAAAACGTAAAGTGCTGCGGTGATTATGAAGATTGTGCTTCAAGATCGATGCAGGTAACTTCCGGCCAATTCACCCACCAGTCTGCACGGTGCCACGAGGGCAGAACAATCAAAGATGCGGATGAAACCTTAATTAACTGCTTGATGAGACACGATTGGTTGCGCATGTTTCACGCAGGTGTACGACAAGTCCGAACAATTTCCTTTGGAGTACCATTGGCCGCATGGACCGCGGTCAGTGCCCTTACCCCGGGACGAACCTACACTCTGGTCTAGACAGGAAAAAGCGCATGGCTTTTCACCGGCCGGGTCACTTCTCACGGACCGGGTCGGGTCCGGGTGACTCGACCGGACCCGACCCGTGATTTTTGTAAACCTTCTGACTCGACCCGACCCGTCCCGTGATATTTGTAAACCTCCCGACCCCACCCGACTCGACCAGCGAGACTCAGAAAACCTCCTGGCCAGACCCGCAGTTACCGCGATACGGCTCGCGGCCCGTGAAACGCGCCTAAAACAAGGTTCGTGGTTACACCGTCTCGATTGAATGATGTGTTGCAGACCTTCTCAGTGGTTTCCTCCGGGGGGGTTTCCAGACTAGTCAAGCAGCTCATGACTGTATCTCGCCTTCTCTCCCGTCGCTCCTGCTGAATCTGCTTGTGCTCGCGCAAAGTTTGTCGCCGCTGAATGATCTTCACTCTGACGTATGCCATGCGCGGTCGTCGGGACAAAATACCAAGGGGTGGAAGGAGGGAAGCAGGCAGGGAGACAGGGAGGCAGAGAGGGGAGAAGTGGAGTTTGGTGACGACTCTCCCCTTGGTGCTCGAGCGCATTGGCCTATGTGTACTCCCGAGCCATCCCGTCGCAAGATTCTTCGGTGATCTACAAGTGCAATGCTCAGGGAGGCAGAGAGGGGAGAAGCGGAGTTTGGTGACGACTCTCCCCTTGGTGCTCGAGCGCATTGGCCTATGTGTACTCCCGAGCCATCCCGTCGCAAGATTCTTCGGTGATCTACAAGTGCAATGCTTTGCCGTTTAGCGCCGGAAAAGAAGGAGGAGGAGAAGAAGAAGAAGAAGAAGAAGAAGAAGAAGAAGAAGAAGAAGAAGAAGAAGAAGCGCCACCGCGTACTTGTCCCACCACCCAAGAGCGCTTGCGAGGGCCGGAATACTTCAAAATGGCATCAATATCCAGGGTATAGTTAATCGTGTTCACAATTCACTCGTTCCGCGCTCGGATCGAAGGCAAACGCGGCGACCGAGGTACACCTTGTGGAAGCAAAATACCGAACCTAAACTCGGTGCGCGTGCAGCAATGGGACAGAAAAAAATCGCGATACGCGAACGGTTATTTGCTCTGACGGTAAATTGTTGAACCAGAGCTCAAACTATTGCTTGCCTTTGGAGGAAATTATCATTACACATGGTCAACCGCGCGTTAGACAGAACACGTTCGAGTTGCCACGGTACCGCCACGCACAGACATGCCGTACCTGTCGTGTCCGGACAGCATGGTTAACCCTTCCGTCAGCTCTTCGCGCGACAACGTGCCGTTACCATCCGCATCCTATGGAAGAGGGGACATTTCCGGCAACTCATGTGAGAAAACGCTGTTCTTGGGAGCGACGAGGAGTCCACACAACAAGAAGGCGTTTCAACAGCGCTCGACAGAGGACAGGACAGTAGCACTAGAAAATAAGAACTGGATACCATGGAGAAATTACGTCGCTGAGACATAAGCACTAGGCAGACTTATCCCTTCCGAAACTTCAGGGAGACAAAGTGACACAGTAAAAAAACACAGAAGTCAGGTAGGAGAAACATCTAAACCCCGACTTACCCATGGAACTCCAGAGCGGAAACATAGAAAAGTGGCGAAAATTATGAGACAAATACAGTGGTATCGCCAACAGGAAGCATCCAGGCTCTGGTAAAGGAGAAGGGTGCATCTAGTGCCCCGGCCTGCAATGCAGAGTGTTGCGCGATGGTACATACTGCTGATTCTAAGTGTTCACACTTGGAGTGGGCCGTTGATGAGACCGCTTTTCTCGAATGTGTCCGTCGTTTTTTTACCTGGTCCAAACAGAGTTTCAATTTCTGATGTACTCACCAGCATATCGAACACGTCGCGGACCCTAAGGTGCCGTAGACGCAGCATGTCGTCCACCTTTAGCACGCAGCCGGCCAACCTGGCGTCAGACATCTTCCCCTGCTTAGCGGCACTGACAGCCAGCTGGAACTCCTGCAGAGATATCGATGGCGTTGGGCGATCGCGCGATCGCGGCAAGAAAGGACTGTCGTAATAAGGACCAGTCTTGGGGGAGGGAGCGTACTCGTCTGTTGACTGGGCTGCCTTAGTAATTTAGCCATTGATCACGTATCCCTCTCGAGACGGATGGCCGTGCCTACTCCGGATAGCGATATCCCCTTACCTTTTTTCTGTATTGACTAGGGCTTGGGGGGAAAGTGGTTTCGTATTTTCAGTTTTTTAGCCAGCAAGGTAAAAGCGGAAGTGTTGTGAGCTTAAGCTTCATTTTTACTTATCCGCAGCAGAAAAGAAACGAAAAGCAATCGGGTGAGGTGCGTATGGTTGATCCTTCGTCCGACGACGTCGACGCGCACGGGCTTGACGGGGGCGGGCACGGCTAACCGGCGGACCGAATGACGTTGCCGGCTATCGAAACAACTAAAATATACTGGTATCATATCATAGGCGATCGACGATAACTCTGCGGAAGACAAGCACCTCCCCCGATAAAAGCTGCAACGAGCAAGCAAGCAAATGGGCAAACCGAAACCCGGCGAAGGGAGGCGCCCAGACAGGGAACCACGCAAACGTATGGGTGCTGTCGCTGTGTCTTCGCGGACTCGTCACCGCCCCAGTCGGAACGGTCGCGCGAAGACCCTTCGTCTTCCTGAACCCTCTGAATCACCACCCTCCTCATTCGTGAAAATTTAGGAGTGCCCGAGCTTCGTTTATTGTTTTCTGTTTTCATTGTGCACAATCAACGACTGATCAACGACCCTGGCGCAGCCTATCGCGAAAGTATATTGATTTTTACCTAACACACCTACCACAAATTTCTCCGCTGTAAATACCGCGGGCGTTTCCGGTCTCACTCACCTGTGAGTCGACCTCGCCGGATTGGTCGATGTCCATGTACGCGATGATCTCGCCCACCTCGGCGTATGTCAGCTCTACACCCTTGTGTCCCCTGTCCCCCCCGCCACAACCACTACCACCGCCCCCTCTCTCGCCGCCGCCACCGCCACCGCCACCGCCACCACTGCCGCCGCTTCCATCATCGCCACCACCGCCACGTGCCCTAGGACCTTTCATCTGCATACCTTCCTCGATTAGCGCGGCGATGGCGTCGATACGCGCTGTTGCCACCCTGCCGCGTTTGTGGTCGTGGCTTCGTCGCGGGAGCGAGAATGATGTCCTCTCCCGCATCACTTCTCGACAGTAATACATTTTTTGGCGTTGGCGTAGAAATCCCAAAGAGGGTGGCGTTCCCAAGGAGGGGGGCGTTGTGCAAGAGACGATGCAATGGACGGAAAGGGCACAATCATCGGACCCTGCAAGACAAGTCTACAGCTATAACACATTTTGTTGCCGCATTCAATTCGCGGATACTAGCTATAGCTGGTGTCATCGTTCTGCGTAAGTGTGTAGCCGGTATCATCTGGTGGGGTGCATGCACGCCCGCAAGTCATCACTTGCGCCGTAGAGTGGTGGTGTGTGTTTGGGACATCGCCGCACCTGCTAAGGACTGTCGAATCTTCCGGATTTCGGACAGACTTATCACGTCCACGCTGTCAGCGCTTCGAGTGTCGATGCGCCCGACGAGAAAACAGTGAGCACGAGGCAGGAGCAGGGGAGGGGTTGGTGTTAAAAAAGGTGGTCCATACGTTAAGCACTTCAGCTTGGAACGGAAACTAACGCTGCTGGCTTATGTCCATTGGGTCACAGATACCTAAACTGCGAGAGGTGTAAACAAGCAAGACGCACAGACCTTGTATTAGCGATGCTAAACCCACAAAAGGTGGAAGCTAGCAAGGCACACATGTATCGCAAATACCTTGCGTCATGAACACGTCCGTCTCCCGCCACGTTAGCATCGTTCCCGCCACCATGTTCATGGCCAATCCTATCGAACGTTGTCACTGTCCCATCCTCCCCGACCCCGCTGTCTCCTTCCCCTTTGCCTCCACCGCCGCTGCTGCCGCCGCTGCTGCCGCCTTTGCGGCAGCTATTGCCACGCCCCCTATCGTGAACGCATCGCCAACTACCGCCGCTTCCCCCGCAACGCGCTCGGTCGAAATTTTCCACAGTAGCCACCGTAGTACCCTCCGCGTTTGGGGAGGACAGGAATCTCGAACGCTTGTCGATACTGTTGGTGACACTGCTGTTGTTGCGGTTGTGTTTGTGTTTATGTTTGTGGCTGTGGTTGTTGTTGTTACTGCCCACCATATGTTGACGTGCACTGGGCGGGGCCAGGGGACAGGCTTGCTGCCGAGAAACCGATTTCCCTGTAGATGGTCTGCTGTTGGCATCGGCAGGGGGCGGTGCTATGCCCATGTTATCCGCGGCCAGCCCCATGCTCCGCGTATCTCTGTTTTCTTTTTCTAGGTACGAAGAACGGGAAAACTGCTGTCGAGTCCCGGAACCTACGGAGGGCAGCCTGCCGGTAGAGAACGCAGCGTCGCCAAGTTCAAAAGAGGAGGGAGTGTCGCATATGATTACATGATAGTGGCCTCGTCGGGATTCTGCGGCTGAAGAATCTCTATTGAGGAATCAGCCAACGACGATAGACGTCTCAATCCAAGGAGGGTGGGCAGATGCACCATCCTGAACCAGCTTTGATACGAGTCTCATGCTGCATGCGAATTAATCATCGAGGAAAAAACAGCGACACGAGAAGGAATGTGGACTGTGCTACACGATACAGACAAGATCCCACGTAAAACACGGAAACAAGTAACCATGCAACCATTAAGGTTTAAAAAGAGTGATCTCCTACCCTTTGTGATGATCGAACAACTTCTGCGAGCACGTGGCGTCTTTTCCCGCTGTTGGGCGCGCAACCGCACCAGCCCCAGGGTGCAATGATAACAGCGCGTCAAGGCTGGCTCTTTTCGCTGAATGGTGTCCAAGCACGGCTGTCGATTGTGCCGTGCTCCTTGTTGCCTGTCGACAAACGGGGTGTATCGAACAGCTCGGATCGCGAATCACAAACGGTACATTTACGTATGATATGAGTGAATAAAACAAATACATAAGCACGTAATTTTTTTGTTATCGTGCAACACAAGACAACCGTCCGTGCAGAACCAGCGTGATAAATGGGCAACCGCATGCGTCTGTTGCGGCTATTATTGATGCAACATGCCACAAATGGGTCGAGGAGACGTCCACTCCCTCCAACAACAGCGTTCCATGTAGAGGCTGCGTTCTCTGGCCTGTCCTGTGTTCGCCACGTACACTTTCTTGCTCAACACATTCATGGACACAATCGCTGTATCATGGACTCAATCGGTGTATCACGCAGCCTGCAAAGATGAGTATCGATAAGTATCGACCCTCAATTTATCAAACTCACAGCTGACGTGTTTAGACGATTTTGTTTTTAATTGGCGAGAAGGTCCCCACCTGTGATAGGGAGTGCCCGTCGTCTTTGACGAACCTCCTCTCTTCTAGCTTGCGGCATGCCGGCATGGAGGAGGAGGACTCGATAGCAGGCTCTCCGAAATCTCTCGAAAGTCCCACGTTCGCTTTCACCACGCTGTTGGTGGTGACAGACAGGACGACGACGACGACGATGACCACCGTGGTGCCCAGCAGCTGGAGCAAGTACCGCTTTCCTCTTGTTTCAACTTACTCATAGGCTGACTGCTGCTGCTGCTTCGGCCGTACTGACTGTCATCACTCGTAATGGTTGGCGCCTTTCGTTCATGCGCGGACGTCACTTGAATGCTTGTTGTTGCTAGACAATGATGTCGTCGTCTTCGATGAGCGTTTTGTTCGTTGTTGCCATGGCCTTCGGAGGCCTGCTACGTGTAGCAGTTGAACATGGAAGCTTAAAAGCTTAAAAGGGCGACGCGAAGTAGCAGAAGAAGAGAGAGGCAGAGGAGCAAGTATCCGATACGAGTACGTACGTGCAGAGAAGATGGCGTGAACCGGCAAAAAATAATGGATTTCATGATGAATAATCCGGCAGGCGGCAACCAACGGAACGGGATCATCGTTTATACCGTTACGGTGCCGTACAACCGACCGCCCATCAACTACTATGATATCACGATATATCCGCTAGAGCCTCCAAAACGGTTTTGGTAGTACTATTAATAATACACAACACTCGAAACCGTCGACGTGCATACGTCTTTCGAGGCCCATCTGGCCTGACATGGGCAGAGGCAGGAGGCAATCGTGAGGGAGATATGAGAGTACCCTCCACCACACGTAGTATCCTGTGGGCGATGGGTGTGCGAGATGTTTGCCTAGAACAGGCGACACACGGCACACCGACATAGATTACATGTAAAAAACTTATAGTTAGTTGACTACCTGGTAGACTACACGTCGGCAGTAGTACTCGGCAGCTGTCGTGATCCTTTCTTCGTATCAAGTGAGGACCCGACGTGTCGTGGTTCTTTTTCTTTATTTTCTGTCGATGCCACGACGATTCTACCATCATTTGAAGGTTGTGCTCGTAGCTCCCAAGAGGACTCCTAACGGCGGTGGATGAGAGAGCATCAAGTACGCGCGGCAAGTAGCAAGTGACACGTAGCCGACCAGCCAAACGACCAATCGACCACCAAACCGGCGGAATAAAAAACACGCGGTTACAAAAAACGCGGCGGGATCCGAAGCGCAATCAAACTGTCCGCACATTTCTGACGAGTGACGAGTGACGAGGCACAGGTCCAGTCACCAGCACAGGTTACAGAACTCAAAGCGTCTGACAGCAGAGGGTCACACAAAACCAACCCCACACACAGCCCAGGCAGTACACACTCACGCACTCACCCTGGTCTACTTCTACGTTACACATACCTGCTCTTGTACAAGAAGCTAAAAGGAGAAGGCAACATGGCAAACACCCACTTGGCCGTACTGCTTGCGCTGCTGATGGCGATCGTCTCTATTGAGGGTGAGTGAGAGCGTTTGATACACCGAGAAAGGTATCCTTTTGCTTTGGTGTATCCTCTGGTGCAGTGGTGCTGCAGGTTTCGTCGAACACAACCCAGGTACCTGAAGCTACTGTATTGGCCCTATCGTTGGTTCGGCCGGAGCCCTCGTGGGTTGTGATGCAGGAGACCTGGCCTGTTATCCTCTAGCCGGTATTGCGAAGCCGTCGTGACCACACCGCCGTTGGATTATTTTGCCTGCAGCAGAAGGAGTGAGTGGTGATTTGCTGTTGATCCTCTTGCTCTTGCCGCTGGTCCACGGCGCGACCTGTACTAAATGCTGTGTAGCGCAAGCAGCAGAGAGACGACGCGCTGCACACGCACTTGCCTGCGATAGGTCGGCGTTCTCTGTGTGTTAGTTCGTCCTCCTCTGTGTGTGGGTAGTGGCGTTCGAGTCCAAGTCTATGAATTGCATGTTGCCCCGTTCTCTACGCAGAGCCTCTCCTACAAGTGGTTTTTCCGCGCGTCTCTTATAACCGTGGCCTCTCTACAGCGCAGCCTTACAGCAGAGCACAGAGCAAAACCAAAGGCTGAGTACTGTTACGTATAACAGAACCACGCAGACCCGTGGATTCGAGGGGAGCTCTCTCGTCATGATCTGTACGCCCCACCGACTGGCGTTGACGAACTGGTTCGGTTTGGTTGCGTTGTCGTTTTTCCCAGGTTGGTCCCAGTTCCAGTGCCGAATGCTGCTTTTTTGTTTTCGCAGAATCTCTACACCCTCACACCCCACACGCGCCGTTGACTAAAGCAGCATTACAGCAGTACTACCTCGTAGTGGGGCAACGACTGCTGCGTGAGCGAGACCGGTACGGCCACGGCTCTCACGTAACACGCCCATCCACTCACCCACCCCCACTCTCGCCCACCCGCCCAACCACCACCCACCGATCACCAACCCAATCACTGGCCCAAAAACCCGATGAACGCACCAACCCAATCCCCTACCTGGGGCCGCTCCGGGGACCCAACCAGCACGCGGACACCGCGGAGACAGAAAAAAAAGTGTCGCAAAGTTTTGTGCTACGTATTTTAATACGAGAGGCTGTACTTAAAAAAAGGAGCTACCGGGTAAACTACAAGAAAAATGATGAGAGCAAACGAATGCTCAAGCCAGGATCTGAACCCACACACGCTGACTCTAAAGTTGATCCCATTACGCAGGGGAACCTTGTACAGTGTAAACCACTGCAGTTGTGTCTGTTTGACCGCTGGTAGGCTCTCTAGGAGCTCTGTGTAGCGATGTCGACCGGTCAGCAGCCAATCGCCGCCGCGCGTCGGACTATGCTCTACGAATACTATTAATAGTGCATTTAAATTACAAGGGTGGTGCCAAACGTTAGAATTGGCTGATTGTATTTTCTTTAACCAACGTTTCATGGCTGTTCGACACGACGAAGGATGCTATTCAATATGGAAAACATATCTTTCAATATTTTCTTGTTCGCAAAGGGCAATCGAACGATGGCGTCGGGGTGCCAAGGGGTATGGCATTTCGGGAGATACGGCCGGGAGCTGGTTTTCGAAACCGGAAGTTTTGTTCGAGAAAAGTTGGGGAGGCTACCGTAGAACGAACCAATTGCACTAACTTTTCTGGCGACAAGTTACTAATACTTGCAGTAGCTACAGTAGGGAAAGTTAAAGCGGGTTAGCTACAGTAGGGAAAGTTAAAGCGGGTTGATCTCACAGGAGCGGGGGCGCATTCGTGCTTCTACCTCGACTAGTAATTGCAACCGCTTCGTGCCGACCGAACCCACCGGAACTCCCTCAGGTTTCGGCTTTAGCGCACCGCGACCGACCTCCCACATCCGACGGACAACCTCTGCGACATCGTCATCGTCATCGTCATGGCCGTCGTCATCGTTGTCATCGTCATCGCCGCCTTCGTCACCGTATGGGTTGCGACGAAGAAGCTCAGCAACGGCGACGGCGATGTTTTTCGACTTCGGGAAGAAGAAGGCCGACGTAAACGCAAGGCCTGTCGCTACAGGGACTGCTGGCAATAATGGTAAAAAGGTGAGCTTTGGGCTATTGGGCTTTGGCTTGTTTTTACCCCTTTTTTGACGTTTCACGTTAATTTTCAACGGAGAAGTTGCATGGGACCTTTTGAGAGATGCAAACGGCGCAAGACACCCTAGCAAGCGTTAGAAAGACATCGGGACTTGAAACATGTAAATGTGTGGGGGGGGGAGTATCCCGTTTGAATGAGAGTCGTGTGGAATCCAATGCGCGCCTTGAGGACCGCACTGGTGTGTGATCGTAAAAGTTAACTCCACAAAACCCTCCCGGGGGGTGTATTGGACTTGGAGCAACCCCAGTGAACTAATTCTGTAGGCGCGTCCCAAGCCTCCACATTCAAGTAGGGTTTCCCTCGTGTTGCGGCGCTAGGATATTGCTTTCACCTCCGTGGTTTCTTTCTTATTTTTTGGTCTCTTATTGCCCTGCCAACACGCAAGAGTTATGTGGGCCTTTCAGCCCCACACAGTAAAAAAAAAAACGTTTTCCATACATAGCAAACAACAGCAGTGTACGGGCCATAGACCGTCGCCTTCTTAATTGTTTTGCCTACCTGCACCGTTGCTACGGGTGACGGAAAAAAAGTTGAAGCGATGACCCACCCAAAAAGGAATCCTTGTTTTGTGTATTACTTAACAACACAGCTGCACCACAGTTGAGCCAACGGTAAAAGCATGTTACTAATGTTTTTATAATTTCGAAAAAAAATTACTCCCGATCTCCGGGTTTCCACTCGATTAATTTAACCCCGATCCCCGCGTTTTCACTTTTTTATGAATTATTGCGTCCTTCCTCTGTCGGTGTTTTACGCGCTTCCCAGACAAAGGTGGTGCAGCTTAGCCCCGATCTGAACCGACAGCGAGTCGCCCCGCAAAAGAAGAACCCCCCCCGGAAGGCTGTCAGGAAGACCGAGGGAGTGTTCACTCCACCGCAGGTGCGTCTCGCGTTTAGTCGTGCGTGGGAAAGTTTTACTGCTGTACCTCCCCTTTGTGGTCGTTCAGGTCTGATGGTGACCTCTTCAAATTGTCTGGTCCGATGACCTTTTTTTACTCTTTTGAGAACGACAGGCTCATCTATTGTAGACACTTGACCCTTGAGTAAAAAGTGGGACTTCAACGAAAAGGTTCCATTTACTTTCGCTTTTTGGGGCTTTTGGGGGCTCTTGGCTTTTCTTTTCCTTGTTCTTTCTTCTCTCGGTTTTCGTTTTTATAATTTTTGTTTGCAAGTTTTTTTAGAATTATTGATTTCGTTCGCTAACAACTGTAACGCGCAACCCCCACACGCGCGCCCTCTCCAACAACGACGATATCGTACAAATATCACGACCAGTTCGAAGCCTTCAAGAAGGCGCGAAAGGAAGTCCCGTCCGGCAGCGGCGACGCTTACTGGCAACAAATAGCCGCCAAGGTGCCGGGACAAAACGCGGCGGCCTGCAAGCGGGTGGCGGAATCGATGCTGTTTGAGGCAGCGGTGGGATCGAAGAGCAACTATTTCGGCGGTTACATCGAGGTCAAAGAGACACCAGACTACGTCGACCCGGAAGCGGACATAATGTTCAAGATCAACAAATTGTTTGGCTGGGGACAAAAGCCCGCGGAGTAGTATCTATGATCACGCAGATTACTTTTTTCAATCAGCCGATTGTTGCTATGCTAAAGTTCGTCTTTTTGGGGGGGTGGTGTCGGTGGAGGTGTACTCGTTATCATGCGCGGCCGTAGTCTTGACACCCTCACATCCCTGCAATGCCGGGACGGAGCACGTCGGGTTTTCACCGTGCAGGCAGGCATTGCTTGCACGGGGGGGAGGGGGGCGGATCATGGTCTCGTGCGTGGTCGTAGTCCGTATGGCCATAGACCCTCGCACACCCTGCAATGCCGGGACGGAGCGCATCGCGCCGTGAGGTGCCGTGAGGTGCTCGTCGAATCGCGTGAAGGGTCAGCCACGCCTTATCGAGAACCGCGTGTGGGGCTTGGAGGGGAGGGCAAGGGGGTGGGGTGGTTTCGGGTTGTGTTCGTTATTGACCGTTTTTGTAGCCTTTGGAGCTGATTGCACCAACCCACGTTTTCGGAGACAAAACGTGTTGGAACTGGAGTTGGGTCACTATGGGAGTGGCAGAAAGGTGGAATGAAGTTTACCACCTGGTTTGCAGGAGTCTTTTTTTTTGTGCGTGTGTGTGTTTCACCTTTAAACGCCGCTTTATAGGACGAAACCTTCGGCGTTGGGAGAAAAGTTGGTTCGGAGTCAAAAAGCGAGGGAAAAAAAGGTGGCGATGAAAAGGTGTATATAAAACCATGGATCTAACCACGTTTTTCTTCGCAGCATTTACTTATAGGAGTCAGGAACATTGTCAATTTTGCGACGAATTACACCCACGTTGCTGGGTACACATGACGCGTGCTTCGATACGGGCGGCACTTTTCGGCTGAAACGTTTCCCGAATGACGGGACTCGTTATCCCAAACTCCTCGGATTGGCGTTGAGTCATCATCTCACGGTACGGTAGGGGGTCGCACTTTTTTGGTCAAACGTTTCTCTGGCCGGTTGAACTCCCCCAAGCGAGTATCTACCGGTTAGTCTGATACTTTTATGAGTACACTCTGTTTTAGGTGTAGCGCACAGAAGTGCTGGTCGGCTTGCGCGATTGAACGCCTTCGGAGTCATGCTTGGGGTGATGGTGAGATATTGAGCTAGCTCTTCGTGGTGGGAGAGCTCAAAAAATCAAATCGCTGCACCCGTATAGCACGGGACGACTCCGTTCCTGTTTTGCGATAGCACCACGAGTGGGAGGTGGGAGGTTTTCCAAACGTCGTCTGTTCCCCTCCCCCCCCGGGGAGGATTAAGGAGTGCATATCTTTGTAGATAGCCACGTACTCGTAGGCGCTCTCTCGTGGCGTTTGCGATGTGGTTTCCCGGGTTGTGGGCTTTGACGGACGATGTTTTCGACGTTGGGTCCCACGAGATGTTTAGATAATGTGGATCGACACCGCTGCCGGTGGAATTGTGCAGTGGTTGCTATGGGAAAGGAGCCCCACTCCGCGCGACGCTTGGCAGTGCGCGCTTTCAGCATCAGTGTATGTGGGCTTGTGATACCGTAACGTTTCGCTTCGTTCTTTGTGCACTTGATTCAAGCTTCAGCCACATGATTCGCAGGCTGCTAGTGGCGTAGGGCATAGCAGTTCTTCTATAGACGAACCACAGGCCAAGGGTGCACGGACGCGATAACCTTATTGCAACGACTCTAGAAGGGGCGGCGCCTCTTTTCGGCCAACCATATTATACTGCGCCGCAGCGCAGGAATACGACACGTTGTCAACGACAAGGACGACGGGGAGACACTAATTATTGACGGAATATTGTGGTCGCTTTTAAGGCGTTATTTTTTACGGGGAGCCTAATTGATATTGGGTCGGTTTTGGGTGACTCTGTGCTTAGCTCTCACCACAACGAATAAACGATTGATTCTGGTCGTTTTTGAGGCGACTCTTTGTAATTTGGTTCTTTATCGCCAGTGGTGCGACGACAAGCGCGAAGCGCAAGGTAGAATCGTGGTAGACAAGAAGAAAAGAGAAGAAACAAGGTTATGTGACCGGTTTATGATTTTTTATGAGTTTTGAATCGGTCATATCTTCGGACAAGAAAAAATGAAAATTAATGGCCCAGCATTGAAACGTATTAATGGTGTTGCATGAGCACGCACCCGCCGTGCCAAAATTTCACGTCCATCATCTGCCTAAAAATGACCGCTGCACGGCCAATCAATCTCATGTTTACTATGCAGAGTCTTGGCTGGCCCAGATCGTACCCCGGTGCTGTATGTTTACCATGGCACGAATGTTGCAGCACTGTTGGAAGAACGACCACTTCCCGCTACCAACCCTCGCGTGTGTTCTCTTCGTTCTGACCCCTGCCACGCCCGCGCACCCACATTAACCCTCGTAGCCCATCCCCAACACGCTAGCATCGCACCTGCCCCCATTTCTCAGCTCCTGCCATGCGCTAGATGCATGGCCCCGTCAAACCAAATATCATTTCCATGTGTGTGCCTGTTGTGCATGCCGTCAAAATCGATTTCGTGTTTTCAAATGCGGTCGATGCGTGTACTCGAGTCTCAAAAACAAACGAGACAAGCGTTGCCTTCCTGCGTACAGTATAGCTGGGATCAGGAACGGCCTGGCGTTATTCCTCCTCGACTCGTAGAAGGTCTGAATTGTGCCAAACAGCAACACGGCGATGTAAGTCAACAAAAACTAATCGTCCTCTTGGCGCGGAAAATCAACAAAAAGTACGCACCCTCTCGGCACAGACAAGAAGAGCAACAAAAAGTGCAAACCCTCTCTGCGCGGACAGGGTGACAAAAAACACACCCTCTCGGCGCAGGCAGAGTCTTTTTTCTGCTATATTCCGGGGGCAACACCAAATACATTTCGAAGGCACTTAGCACGCCAAGAGGGCGACCTTCCCGTGAGTAGAAGGAACGTCGGGGTACAAGCGGTAAAATACATGTTGGGGACCGGTCCACTTGAGCGCCGGTTTGGCCTTGAAGACTGCCACGTCCGTGCCGGCCTCCTCTTCACGCGCCTTGGCGGATACTGGATTTTGGCGGGGGCGGCCGTACTGTATGCCCACGCCCACAATGTCTCACGACGAACGCGGGGAACCTGGCTGGCGCAATGCGCCGGAAAATGCGTAGTTTCGGCGGTCTACTCGAGAAACTGTGAGATCATGACGCTCGCGAAAGACGCCGTAAGAGCGCTGCTGGCGGTCCGTCGCATGGCCGCAACACGCAAGCTGACCGCGGGGCAAAAAATCGACGTCCTGCGACCCAAGCTCGCTCAAAAGTCTTGAAAGGGAGGCGCAGAAGCAAAGCCTCCGCACCCATTTGAAGTAACACAAGCAAAATTGATGTTTAGTATTTTTAGTAAGTATTGCTTATTTATATATATAGTATCTAGGCTCGAGCTACGGCAGGGCCATTACTTCTCTTTCCCCACGTTACTCACACCAGAATGAGTGGTACAGCGCCTGTTCGGTATCGAACACGACTTCTGGGTCACCAAGGTTGCTGACTGCAATATCCACCCTTCTTTCATGCGGAACAACATCGACGACGTCATCGACAACGCTATTACACAACAACAAAAAAGGAGAAAACCCAGGGAAGCAGTGTGTACCAAGTAGAATGTGAAAACAACACAGACGCCGAGCGCCAACGAAAACAAAGAAAAACACAGCTCGGCTATAATACCGTTGTACGAGTACACCAAATCAATCGCTGCTTTTCGTCGTAAACATCCATCAACCCCCGCCCCCCCCGCCCATCGTTAACCCAGCCCAGTTAAAAGAAAGAGTGAACCAAACCGTAATCAAACGATCTTAAGGCCCAGCGAGGTGACAGGTTGGGGGGGAGGGGGGGGGGTGAAGGGAAAGCACATGCACAAAATACAGAAAAAAAGACTACAAAAGAAATCCCTCCGTGAAGCACCCGCACCAGCACTTATCTTCCCGAAAAAAAAGACAAGAACAAAGAGGACAATATCACGTACCACGTGTATAATCTTCGCACCACGGTATATGCCGTACCCGAATGGAACAATTGCACCGCGTCCCTGCCCCCCCCCCCCCCCCCCCCCCCTCCTCCCACCCGTTCCCCATCGCAGGCAAGCCCCGCCCAGTACGAACACGTGACATAGAGGGTTTCCACACAGCACGCGATCCGACGCGGGGTCAAGGACCCAATCGATTTCTCAACCACGCCCGAAACACAAATCATACTACATGCCCCCCCCCCCCCTCCCCTTGACAATAGATGTACGAGGTCTTCGGGCCCCCAAGGTAAAAGGCCACTCTTATCCCCTCAAACTACCATAATGCCGGTATATACCAGCCCAATATATCGGCACTATCCAGGGAAGCTCCCGACGGTGCCCGTATGAGCCAGCCCTACATACCGGCACTATTTAGGGAACCGGCACTACTGGGAATAGGGATAATATAGAGGGTTCCAGTCGTGCCAATCAATTTCACCGGTACTAGGAGTAGAATAATGGCACTATTCAGCCAGCACTATAGAGAGCAGTGGCACTATTTAACCGGCACTATAGAGAGAAGTTGCACTATTCAACCGGCACTATAGAGAGCAGTGGCACTATTCAATAGACACTCTAGAGCAGTGGCACTATTCAACCGGCACCATTGATAGCCCCTCACAGTATCCACAGGGCAGGCAGGCGTGTGCGCGCGATCTGGAAAACATGGACTATGTCAAACGCTGAAAACGCCGATAACGCCCACACCAATCCAACCAACCAAACAAGGCTTAGCAGGAGGCGTCCTCTACCCCTCCGCCTATCCCCCCCCCCCCCCCCCCCCCTGGGCCAGTTAGAGTAACGCCTACGTACCTCAAACCTATCCCACCTCAAGGTACCGACGGCACGAGCAACCGACAGCATCTGGCGGCGACAAATTCCGCCGGAGCTTCTTTTCTCCTGAAACGGCGCGCACATTGCCCTTTCCCCCCCGCACTACCATCGACACAGAAACTCCCCCCCCGCCCCTCCCGAACCCCCCCCAACGCCCAATCCTCATCCATTCGCGCTACTAGCGATGGCCCGAGCGCACCGAAACACGTAACCGTGGGTAGTATTTCTTAAAATCTTACACCATAATTCTACGTAACGTTTTAGAAGCCTTCCGACTACCTCCTCTTCCTCCCCCCCCCCCCCCATCGCCACGAAGCAGCGCGTGCACACCACCACCCTGCGCCATGCCACACCACACTACACCGCTTAACACGATCCGGCACCAGATCGGGCAAAACAAAAATATCTCTTGACGGAAAATCATCCGGCTCCTGAAGTCGGCAACACCCTATGACGGGGTATCCCCACTCCTTGCCTCTCCCCGCCCCCCCCCTCCTCTTTCTTCTCTTCCGGCCACGCCCTCACTAGGGGGTCCTTGTCCCCACTACAACCTCTTAAGCCCCTTCTTTTTAGCTTCCTTTTGGCGGTCTTTCACTGTTTTCCTCGGCGCGTCTTCTCGACGCTTACTCCCCCCGGGGGTCGGCGCCCCTGACCCTCCTCCTCCTCCTCCTCCTCCTCCTCCAGCGCCGACGTTAACGCCCTTCTCCACCCCTGCTCTGACCGAGCCTGTTTTAGAGGGGGTGGACACCGTTTTCTTTGACCCGTCAGTAGCCGCCCCCGCAGGCACTACTACCACCGTGGCTACTCCGCTCGTGTCCGCCGAAAACGCCTCTCCCGTACCATTCCCCTTCACGGTACCGCCCTTCACAGTGCCTCCGACTCCCCTGCTGCTGTTATTGCTGCTGCTACCGCTGCTGCTGTTGTTGCTGCTGCTGTTGTTGCTGCTGTTGCTGCTGCACGTCACATCTTCCTCCGAAAGCGACTTAGACGCGTGTATCGTCACCCACACCTTGACTCGTCGCTCGTACTCCGAGTAGCTCTCCATGAACATCCGGCCGGCCTCATCGTTCAGGCTCGACTCCGGGAACGGAACGATGAGCAAGCATCGAATTACCTTCACAAGGGGGAAGCGCGGGAAAGAGGGGGCGGGGGCGGGAGGGGTGCACTCAGTTTGTGCATGGCCGTAGTCGTGCGACCATAGACCCTCGCATCCCTACTATGCCGGGACGGAGCACGTCGGGTTTTCACCAACCAGGCAGACATTGCTTGAACCAAGCGCGAAGCGCCGTGAGGTGTTCGGCGAGTCGCATGAAGGGTGAGCAGCATCCTTCCAAGAACCGCTCGTAAGGCCGACTTCGGCACCTTGTGCCTACTTTCTTGCTTATGGATGACAGCGCCAATGAGTTATACTTTGTTTTCTGGCGTGGCCACTCCAGAGACAGCAATGTGTATTACTACTGCCTCGTGGGTGCCTCAACATACACTACGTGATGCGATCATTCCCCTTGTGCGTAGTTAGGGTGTTCCACCCCGCACAACATGAACTAACTCGATAACCATCATGGTGACCGCCAAAAACAAAAAAACGAAAACGGTACCCTGGTTGTCTAGCTCACGCAGTGATTGGCATGCTTTACAGCGTCGTTGCCAACCAACGCCAACCCCAAATACATACCAGGTACCTGGTATAACGTTTTACAGCGTCGGTGCCAACCGAAGCTAACTACCTGCATTATATATATCTCAGGGGGAAAGAGGGGGGGGGAATAATTGTCATATCATGCATGGCCGTAGCCTCGAGGACCATAGCAGGGTGGTGGGGGGGGTACTCAATATCGTGCATATGAGCAGGGGAGGCGGTGGAAGAGGGAGGGGGCGTGGAACTATATAACAAAAAGGCGGTATAAACAATGAAGCCGGTCGGAAAAAGGGAGGATGCGCGGAACCACGTAAAAAAAAGCCGTAATAAACAATGGAAATCAAATCGAAGGTCAGGGGAATAAAGTACCGGCTCTCCAACAAGAAAACGAGCTACTGCGTAAGACGACCTTAGCATCGAACTATCTCCACTAGACGAAGCGGGTGAGGCAGGGGAAGGGGAGAGGGGGGTGAGCAGATGATGAGGCGCGGAACAGCGTGCAAACAAGGCGTTATCAACAATGACAGCTAGTCGGGGGTCAAGTACAGTAAGTATGAGCAGCATCATCACCACCAACACCAACAACATCGACCGTGCAACGACAACCACAACGACAACCACAACCACCATCCATCCACACCACCACCACCAATACACGACGCACCGGCAAGACATGGATGAGAAACAGCACCACCATCACCCATAAACAACCACGCGCTTGCAAGACATGGGCGAGCAATAACAACATCGTTATGACCACCAATACACCACGCACTTGCGATACATGGGTGAGCACAAAACACACCACCAACCACCACCACCACCACCACCAACCACCACCACCACCAACCACCACCAACCACCACCACCAACAACCACCACCACCAACCACCACCACCACCACCACCAACCACCACCAACCACCACCACCAACCACCACCAACACCACCATCACCACCACCAATACACCACGCACCTGCAAGACATGGGTGAGCGTAACTTCCGATGTCCAATCTCTCTTGAGAGTGTTCACGCAGATATCACCGTTGGGGGCGACGTTGGGATGGTAGATCTTCGTCAAGAAGAACCCTCGAGGGGGCGAGTGAGGAAAATCATTGCTCAGGACGAGCTTGATGTGAAACGACCCGCCATCGTAGGGCGTTCCAACTGCTCAAGAAAGCGTACGGCGGCGCGGGCGGGGGGGGGCGGGGGTACTCGTTTGTTGCTTGCCCCTAAGTCATCCGACCACTGACAACGCATCCCTTTCGAGACGGAGCACCGTTCGCACTCCAAATACAGACACTTCCAACATTGGGGGGGGGGGAGGGCACAGAGCATGCACGAAAAATGGAGGGAAAATATTCATTTACAACGTAGAAAAGGTGCAGTTACTTACACGTATGTATACAGAACGAGGGGTGCCCCAGTAAGGCCCTATATAAGGCGGGATCCCTCTATAAGGCGGTCCAAATCGCGTGGCACGACTGAGGAACTGCACTACAGTACTCATAACCTGGAATTAAGAAGGCGGCTTCCCTCTATAAGGCGGTCATATCGCTCTGTCTGGCACACCGCCCGCCGCCTTACCCGCGGACACCTACTGCAACCTAGTCCAATCTACATAAAATAGAACGTCACTTCCTTGGGATCCAGGTACAGCGACTAACGCGACCAAACCAATGACGATTTCGGTTTCATGTCTGATCGGCCGCCTATTAAAAACAGCAGCACTGCAAATCAGAACCTAACAGTTAGAAAAAAACAGGGCAGCATGAAATACATGGGTCTGTGCGCTTATGATACCGTAGGGGTTCCGATTACTGTGCTTCCCCGTACAGCAGTGTGAACAGCGCAGCATTGTTGTCATACATAAAGCGCGTCGCTGCGCTTGTGCCATAGAACTCCTTGCACGGCACTTGGGACAATCCGCGAAACACACCAGCCCGGGCTGCTTCGTGCGTCTGACGCCGTAACCGCCATATTGCATGCTTTCGTCAACATCTTCCGGCTATGGCAATACTAGGGATCTCTCAGTAGTAATGGTTACCGCGGGTACTTCCGTTTTTTTTCTTGCTGGCAAAAAAGACGGACCCCTACCGCTGTATACTATGAATCACGTCCATTTTTTCTATTGTCGTTTTTGCATCAACCGGTAAAAAGAAGCACCCGCCTGAGTGTAACATGAGGGAAATTTCAAATTTCACGATAGTTTTCCAACGGAAGGAGGCCTCCGTCCGTGTAAAGAAAAAATACAATACGCCAGAGGCAGAAAGCACATATTCCGCAGGGGTGTTCTCGGTAGGGTACCCCGGTACCTGATGTATTGTTGGTGGACGTCCCGAACTTACCGAAGTGTCGGGTACCAGTGTCGAGTTCGCAACGACCCATATAGGCTGATAGGAGCGTTCGGTAAGGTATTGAGGCCGTACCAAACCACTTCGGTATGGTGAATAACCTCGGTACGTCTTCACCGCATTGTCGGGTACAAGTCTCCACGGAATACATGACCCCGGGATACTTCGGTACGTACCGTACCGAACTTACCCTTGCAGCATTTGCTTGTTTGTCGCACATGACATGGCAAGGGTGATTGTCAGGTCAGGCCCTGATGGGGAGAGTGACACGACCCAACCCGTGAGATTTCAAGAACCTGCTGACCCGACCGGACCCGTGGGATTCTAAGAGCCTCCTGACCCGACCCGATCCGTGATATTTCTAACCTCCTGACCCGACCCGGCTCGGTCACATTTCAAAACCTCTTGATCCGACCCGACCCGACTCGACCCGAGAGATTTAGAAAGCTTCCTGACCCGACCCGTACCGGTTAAAAGCCCTGTTTGTTTTCGGGGGTTGTACAATAAGGTCGTGGAAAAGTCTGGATCCTGGGACCCCGGCTGCCCTTCGCACAAAGTACTTTTCTAACGACACTAATACTTGTCCCTCTACAGCGCGGGTATGTGCAATATAGAGGGAAATACCGGCACTATAGCGGCAACCGGCACTACTCCGCGTACTGCCACTACTGGTTGTTCCCATCTGCGCCTAGCGATTTCACAGGCACTTCGAGAATAGAGGCACAACTGCAGCAGTACCATGGGCTAAAAAATGGCCATGAGCTAATAAAAATGCGAGTTCCACAATACCAACCATGTCATCAGGTATAACGCCAGATCTCCAGGCCTTTGCCTCTACTACTGGCATACATACCATTGGGTCGCTATCCATTTTCTGGTCCACCGCGCTGCTGCAACGGTATGAAATAAATTGCTTCGACATGTATGTTGTCTGCATCATGCTGTACTGCTGTAATGTAACCTTTTCGGGTTCGTCATGTCCTGACGAGTCCCCTCGCGTACAGCTGCAGATACCCCAGCCAGTATCGGTAGTACCTGGTATCATATTACACTCTGTGACCACATGATTTTGTACCAGTTAACTCTACTAATGATATGAAGAATAATGTCTGGTAGTCGTGTCGTCAAGTGTCCTTGGGTACAAATAACGGGTTGAACGTGCAAACAACAAATAACAAGCATACTCTTCTGTTCTGTTACAGAGTTATAGTGCCGTGCGTTCTGCGTGCTGGTCAGCACGCGGGGGGGTCACGCCCCGAGACCCACGACTCACGATCCCGGGTCGCAACAACTTCTTCACACCAGCCAGCATCATCCCGTTACGAAAAGGTGCAGGCCGCAGGCATTATTATAAAAAATGCATTATGTGGTATTTCTATTTACCTACAAAAGCAGTACCTGGTACGTATTATGTGCGTATCGATCGGTTGCGCTTACGTATTGTCATTGGTATTTGTTGCCGGAAAAACAGCACGTACGTGGGTGGGACCACGGCCTGGCATACCACTGATATAAGGAGTACAATGTCGGCAGTCGGCAGTATGTACCAACAGCAGTAAAACAGTGTCACGCTGCTGTCCTGCAGCGCCGTCACCCACCCCGGAGGCAACGAAACAAACACACAGGTAGGGTCAGTAGCTCCAGCAGTAGGTCGAGCAGGTGCACCAGGAGGACGTCCGTAAAAGGTCTCGGGATTCAGTGTATCGCACTTACTCGTACGAGGCACTGGAGGCCGTCGTCAGTAGGTACAAGAGTAGCTTAGAATGCAGCAACAGCAGTAGCTACTGCAGCTGCGGTGGGCAAACTGCAAGACAAGAAGGTAACGGCCGTACTGACGCCGTGCCAGGTACGGGGGATGTACTGAGCAGCTGAGTAGGAGGCACAACGTTTTTATTGATGGCACTCATATACGTGTACGTAGTAGCTACGTAGCAGTTGGTTGCAATAGTGTTTTTCGCTTTTCTTGCGCTTGTTCCGGGCGCAGTCGATCCGTACCTGGACCCTTGATTTCCGCGTGGATTTCTGCGATGGTGTCCTCCTCCTGAGGCAAGAAGCGGATGCCGTCAGGTGGGCTGTTGTTCCCGCCAGTAATAGGCGAGAGTAGCGGGCGACGGCGGTGGCGGTGGCGCCGGCGAAGGCGCGTGCGTCGGTGGGAGGGGGGGGGGCGTTAGCGAGGGTCCTCGAGGGCTACGTAGTCACAAGAAAGACAAGGCAAGGCATGCGCGGAGAGGGTGTGCTGTGTATCCGCCAACGTAGCAATGCAACGTTTGATGGAGGCTTGATTGAGACGACAGCAACAGCAGCAGTGGTGTTGTACAGCATTTCTGCCTCCCAAACGCAGTCACTCTGCATGACCCCCAGACAGCACTGGGGGTTTAGATCACCCTCCCCCTGACCCCGCACCACGCGTAGCTAACATTTTTTCGTTGTTATTCTTGACTACCCGTTGGGCGAAAAGAAAGCAATCATCCTAGGTAGAGAAAATAGGGGCGAAAGACAAGCACAGCAAGGAAGATCGCCAATACCAAGCGATGACAAAGCATGGACAATCCGTCCCCACCGCTTAGGTCTTCGGCTCTGCCACCACGCCCGCGCCCTAAACCAGCCCCACACGGAAGCGATTCATCTCTATCACACACCTCTTCCGTGCCTCTGGTACAAGAGGTACGAAAAAAAACTTGCCCGCACCAACTCAACCACTCACTCGCGCTGCAGGTCTTGTATCTCCCGGCCCACCCGGCTGATGACCTGTGGTGATATGTTCTCGAACGACGATAGAAGCGACATTTTCCTCTTGCTCATGACCGGGATGGACACGGCGCGGGCTCGGCTAACTGTCAATACCTCAGTCGTCTGGGCACCCACTACTCTCTTGCTCCAGAAGCTGCCACTACTCGATGGGTATATTCGTCGTTGGGTTTTGATGATGAGAAGGAAGAGCAACGAGAAATTCCCGCGACCCCGCGCGCCGAACACGGTGCTGTCGGGAAAGCAAATCAGTGCTTCTTACCCACTCCCCTTTCCTACTCAGAGATCCCAGACGAACGCCTACTCACGCCCCAACAGCCGGGCAAGGAGGCTCCTTTTGCGCAAAGCAATGCTGGTCGTAGGAAGGGAGCGTGCGAGCATTCGCCTTGGCCGGGGGGAAGGGTTTTGCAGCTAAAACATCCATCGAGGTGTAGAAACCCGTGGATGCTTCCCTAATTTCCCCTCGCGCGTCTTCTCACTGCACTTCACGGCTTAATCATTCCTCAGTCCTCCCGTGTTGTGAGTGAGAGCGCTCTGCGCTGGCCATTCTGCTGCCGGTGCGGCTGGTACTGGTGTATTTTCCTGAAGTTCATAGCCCTGCGCGCGTAAGGACGGAGTCGTGCTGTCTGGGCGCGTAATCTGATCTCAGTGTACGAACACATATAAGACAAGAAAGACAGCAGTCCCTTTTTCTTTCCCCGCACTGGAGCGCGTCGTTCTTTCGTCCAACATGTCGAGCTTGCGGCTTGCGCTGAAGAGGTCCATGTCGGGGCAGGGGGATTCTTCCGATGGAGGAGGTGCCGCTGGTTCACCCACTGCACCGCCGGCGGCGAAGAAGAAGAAATCCACCCCATCCAAGTGAGTATATCTGATATTGTCGCGGGGAGGAGTTGTTGGAAAATCGAGTTTCTCTTTCTGTCTCGTTGGACCGCCCGCACGCATGCCTCCAACTGTTTGAGGCCTTCCATCTCGAAGATTGACCACCTGGCCCGGCCGTGCCTCCGCTTCACCCAAGGCCTCTTTTTTTCTCCACGGGATGTTATCAATGCGCCCCTGCATTGCAAGGATACCTATTCGCGTTTGCTCACGGCATACGCTCGACTTTTAGTGCGACCACGAACCACGTAGGTCGTTCTTCCTTGTTCTCGATACAACTCAATCCCGGTGTGGTCATGGCCATCATTCGTCGGATGTACACCTCCATCTAAAGCCACCCCCCCCCGCTCAAGCCACCACCACCACCATGAGGTCAATACCCGGGAGTTTCTTTGAGTCGAGTATATATTACAAATTAGTTCCATGCAGCTGATGATAGCTGGGCAGCAGTTATTAGTGCCCTTGTAGTCGCCCAGGCCAAATTAGGCCCCTCGTTCTAGAGTCCCAATAATACTTGAACGAACGATACTGAGTGCTGCAAAGCGTAGCATCACACCCACAGCTGCTGGGAATTGTGGCAAGCGAAAGCTTAGGCATGAAGCTTGAAACACGAAGCAGCAGTCAGCCAAAGGAGCGGGTGGCCTTGTGGCTGTGCATAACAGTGACTTGGCTCTAGCTCCGTTTCCCCGCCCCCCGCAAAGGTCAACCGTTTTGGAATCCGGTCTTCTTTTCTTGTGCCCCCCCGATACGTGTGCCGCCGTGGACATGTCTCTGAGCAGTATAACGCAGCACACTTGCATTGCGAATGAGGACATGAGGACATGTTGTACGAGCCAGGGTGCCGGCTACCTGGTGCCAGGTACATGTTTTGCCCGCTGGTACTCGCTACAGGACCCGCGCGTATCACGTCAAGCACCCGCAAGTCTTGCGTGCAAGGTGTATAGTATCCGGGCAGGCTCGTCTCTCTGGATATTCTCTCTCGAGAGGGTATTATTGTACTACATACGTACCTATAGCAACTTTGTCGTACGTCGTATACCGGTATACGAGATACAAAGCAGTACGGTTGCCTGGTAGGCGTTTTCTGCTGCTCTCGTACGTGGTTGTTGTACCGTTACTAGCATAGACGGTTAGAGGTAGTTCTCCCATCAACTCGCGTAATCGAGTCCGTGGTCACGGGATAGACTCCCGTTAGCTGGAATGGAAGAATACCCCAGGGCAAACTTGAAGCACACCAAAAGTGGTGCACACGTGGATCATAGAGCAAGTCATGCATTCGCCAAGAAATATAAAAATGAAATCGGAAGTCACCACCGTACGTGCCAGGCCCATGCTGCTGTGCTTGGTATGATACTGATACATATCACACGCTACATTGCTGTACAGACAGTGTATCTAGTTTGAAGGAGAGTCGCCGACCTATATCCTGTGACCACGGACTTGATTATGTGAGTCAATGTGAGAGCAACATCCTTGATGAGGACACACCACCCGTATTAGTATCACACACAGCTTGCCAAGATGAGTTGCGATGAAATCGTGAAATCTTCGATCTCACAGGTGGAGTGTACTTTTATTTTTATAATATCACACGTTTCAAGGCTCGCATCTGAGGGCCCGAATTAACGAAGAACTTGCCAAATCGAATTTCGATTTTTTTCTAGATTTGAATCGAATTTGCATCTGATTGGTCAAAAAATGAATCACCAAGCAGGCAGTCTCAGAATTATTACGAAAAATCAAATTCAACAAAGTAAAGAAATACTTATTATTTGGCCGAATTTAGTCGAAAATCGATATTCAATTTGGGGAGTTTGTCCACGTACGAGTAGACATGGCATGTTGTATGTATGTACCGGTCGCCCCGGTGGCGTATCAGGTTATCCTCGAGCCTGGTACAGGTCAGTTCGTAAGTTCGAGCCCCGCCGAGTGCATACTCGTATAAATTCGTGGGACTTTTTCTTGTGCACAAATTGACTTGCGGAAAGCGCGAGAGCGTGAGTTAGCAACACTCGATGAAAAATCGACGAGCAGTGGGATTGCTGAACCCTATGCGCGATAAAAAATTGAAGGCAAGAACCGGGGGTAGAAGAGACGACACCTGTGACCACGGCTTGTCCAGAAGCTGGGAAGTAGAAGTGTAAGGAAAAAAAAGAAAAAAATGTAACCGAAGCCGCCCACGCGACTTGGTGCCATGTCGGCGGCTGATTGAGAGGCGAGAAGCCACCATTGCGAGAGGTAGTACCACCGGAGCAGCCGCAGCGCGGCCTCCGAAGAGTCCTTAGCACAGCGTAGACCGCCTGCGACGCTTCGAAAACAATCGAGACCGCCGCAAACCCAGTTTTTCGTCGCCCTGTGTTATAAGCCTTAGTTTGGGTAAGCTATTGGTCAACCTTTTGCAAGTGGTCAAACGGACTAATACCCCACTAATACCTGAACAAATGGCGTCGTCGGCAGGACCATGGGTTTTTGGTACGTGGGTTCAATCCCCACCATCCACAATAATAAACTTTTCAGACTTTCCCCATGTCGAGCTTGAAAAATACTCTCCCTGGTATGCCCTGGAAATGAAACGGCTTGGATAATTGACAGGTCCGCCGTATATCCGGCCGACCTGCTATTCCGCCGTTTCAGGGCGGGAGAGTGTTATAAGGCTTAGTTTGGGTAAGCTATTGGTTAACCGTCAAACGGACTAATACCCCACTAGTCTAATACCTCAACACCTGCACCTCGCAAGTTTCACGACCAACTACCGTACAGTTAGTATCACGATTTCGCTCTGAAGTTCGACCGCTACATCTCCGTCGCTGCTGCCCGTGTCGGATGGCGGGGTGGCGCCAGCCCATCCAAGAGACGCCTAGAGCCATAGCCTCCTAGCTGCTGCCGGCAAAAGCAATCTGCCGCTAGCCGCGGCGCTCCAGGGAGGACGCGAGCCATCGCTCCTCTCGGTCGTTGCCCACGGGTGTTCGTTGACTCTTTTGCGTTTTTTGAATTCTAGAACGCACTACGCCGTTCCTTGATAAGAAGCAGAGTTGAATTTTTCGTGTATGTTCCATTAGGACAAAAAACAAACGAATGGCGATTTTCCGTTTTCTTCATTAATCTGGGCCCTGAAACCGATTACCAGGTACCAGGCACGAGGTCATACACCGCATGCCACTCAGGAAACCCAACGTTGGTACTCGTACCTGGTAAGTGTTATGGAGCCTATGCGCGATAGAAATTGAAGGCAAGAACCGGGGGGAAGAAGGGACGACACCTGTGACCACGGCTTGTCCAGAAGCTGGAAAGTAAAAGTGTCAAAAAAAAAAAAAAAAAAAAATCAAAATCAAAATGGAGCCGCTTCGGACTTTCAATTCATGTTATTTTTATTGATGTTTCGAGTAAAAACGTCTCCATTTTTTTTTTTCTGCAGAAACCAGACTATTTCTACTGTACGTGTAGTATATAAAAACGTTATATAAAAATGTTGTAGCGGTAGGGATAACCCCGTACGAAAAACGTGATATCTCCTCACGCACAGCACGGGACCTACGTGTGATATGTGAACAACACGGCAATCTTTTTGTACTACGACTGCCAGTTCACTCCGACGCTTGCTTCAACCCGAAAATCGCCTCGAGGCTTGACGCTGTAAATATCACTCTGCCATCTATTGGTCACCCTAAAAGACGTCCGAGTTCTCGCGCCACCGATGGTGTTTACTTTTTCATTGAACTCAGCGACAAAGCCAACCGCGGGCATGCCGACCGATGCTAGCTTCTAACGAAACCCGGCGTTCCTTCCAGCGCGAGCGCCTCAATATATTAATTGTTGTACGTGATATGGGTAAAAGGGATTGCAGAAAAATGACCAAAATTGAGACATATATTTATGCAAACACAACAAGGCGTACGTTTTAGCGATATGCTGTGTGTTCGATTTTGGTACAGTACTTCGGTACCGGTATCCATTGTCGATTGCCCTTGCTGATTGATACACCCGGTGGTGTCGCACGTACGCGTAGTTATTTCTGAACGACTTGCACACCTCCCGCGTGTTTTTCTTCTTGTCAAGCGAGTGCCGCTGTGTCGCGAGCGGGTTGTTGCACCGATCCAAGCATCCAGCCACACCAGTAAGTACGGCCCAAACACAGCAGCAACAGCAGCAGCACCGCCGCCACCTCCTAATCATGCAGATGTTGCGCTGCCGCCCACCTTTTGTACCAACTGTTGATGTACCAGATATTGTCCTCAGTACATGACATGTGTACCCCGGGAAACCAAAATCAGGGTACCCGTCGGGCCAGAACCCGACTGGCAAAACAAACCTGTATCGGGTTCGGGTTTGACTTGAACCCGCGAGTTTGGTACTGGCGGGTAGCCGAAAACTTGATTAGGGTGGGTGCGACATGCCTCCCGTTCATTATCACTACTGCTGTAGTAATATTTCCAGAAAAGTTTCAACTCAACAGAAGATGGGGTCCCCACTGGCCCACGGTCCACACTTTTTTTACCCGGTTTCATAGGCACTTGAAGTATGGTCGTTTACACTACCCGTAAGTTTGGCATGTCCTCTGTTCAACATCTCTCAAGAGTCTCCAGAAACCTTTCAATCCAGAACACCAGATCCCCACTCCCTACGGATACATGCACGTATTTTAGGCCACCCCTATGTCCTGTCGGGCCTGTGAGTTGCTTTGGGGGGGCGCTGCGTCTTTGGCCATCCCGGCACATCGTTGGGGTTTGCTGCTGATGTGTTGGCGTTCACGCTGTTACTCAATCGGTGACGTGAAACCGATACATGAAACCTGGGAACGAGAACGTCTCCTGCTATGGCACTGTATATGGCGAAGAGATTGAGCTACCCCGCCCGCCCCCCCCCCCCCAATGATGGACTGGTGCATTCTTTCCAAAACCGTCAGATTTATCCCCTTGAAGAATTAATAGTGTCCACGCACAAATTGAGCTGCCCCACCCGTCCCCCCCCCTCCCCCCCCCCTCCCACCCCCGCTCCCTTTTGATCAAAACCAGGCCCCCACGTCCTTAAACGCCCTCCCCTCACCGGTTATTCGACTTACAGGATTCACTTGATAAACTGATGCATTTCCTTCCACAACTGTCAGATTTTGTCCCCCTCAGAAACGGGTTTTATAGTTTCCGCGCACAGACTGACTAACATCACCCTGTTGACCCTGATAGCTACACTGTAGTTCGAAGGGCAGTCGCCGACCTATATCCTTAATGAGGACACACAACCCGTAATACGCGCGATCGGAGTTTCACACACAGTTTGCAAAGATGAGTTTCGACAAAATATTCGGTCTCACAGCTGCAGTGTGTTTTTGTTTTATATTATGGCGAACATAAGAATTCTGCATGTCGCCATCTAAGTGCCTGGTATGTATAACAAGATTAAGGGGCTGTTACAGACACAAGCCACCCTTTGCAGGTTTCTCTACTAGCAGGTTCCACGTTGGTCACTTATTTACTAGATAAGCTCTTGTATTAGTTCCACACACGCCAAGGACGAACTGAATAGCGTGCAATTAATTCCGCGAGGCAAAAGCATCATCCCCTTTTTCCAATACGCACGTGCCTTCAAATGCATGTAAAACCCTTGATATCCAGCCGTATCCCATATATTATGCCTTGTTAGGCTCCCGGGGGAATACCATAACACTAGCCTACCCTGGTGAATCGTATATGCAGAAATATGGAAGATTCGGGGAAGCAACGGTTCCACGGTCTAGAATATGACTCGAAGATGCGGCACTTCACAACCTACTCCCACACCTCTACGCTGCGAGGCTACGAAGCCTCAGGGAAAAGCTATAGCAGAAGACCTCAAACGAAGAACGGAAGGCGGGAAAAGGGTACAGAACGCTCCAGCGAATGGCGGGATCGATAGGCGCGAGAGCTATCACTTCCGCAGCTTAGCGAGGGAAACGGGGCCAGAGAAAAGGGAAAACGACAACTATGCAGAAAAAAAGGAACAAAAACAAAGCGCGAAAGCGCTGGGGTCGAAGGCGGAAGAGTAAAAAAACTCGCGAGCACAACCCCGAGCGGTCGCAAAAACTTCCCAGCACGCGCTACGTACGAAACCCAACCCGCGCACGCGGAATGGACATATTGCCCCGCGCTGCGGGGGCGACGTCGGGCGGAGAATTACCAGGAAAATTACCCGAGGAAAACTGAATATAAAACCCAGAACAAAAAACGGACATCCCCCGAAACTACCACCCAGGGGAATACCATAACATATGCTACTGCGAGTCCATACTGCGAGTCCGTCGATCTACCCGAGCGTATAGCGATGTTACCCCCGGGCTCCTACCGAATGCAGGGGTGTAAGTGTGGGTAACCGCTTCTCTGCGCGCGAGTGTATATCGTACGCCACCAAGTCATGTCTCTTCACACCCCCCATGTATTCCCTGTCCCCCTCGTCGTTGGCTTCCATGCACTTGCTGGATGTTTCCATCAACACCCTTGTCAATGCGTCTGCGTAGTCCTCCATCTACCCTCCACCCAATATCACCTATTGCCTAGGACCCGCCAATACCACAAAAGCGAGGACCCTGTGCGTGGCACACAAGTACTTCAATGCCTGGTATACTACGTACGTGCGTACTGTATGTCCATCGTCCACGTGATGCGTGCGTGCGCCAAAACGATGGGATTAATGTGCGTTGTTATCGAACAACCGGCGTTGTTGTTCATTTATTTGATGATGGTACATTGGTGTACCCATTTTAAGACCATCCGGTTTAAGATCATGTTAGAAACAAGGCCAGAAAAATCTGCTTGTCACGAAAAAGAACAGATAAGACCGAATTGCCCCTTGTCCCCTAACCCGGTCTTGAGTCGGGAAATAACGCCTGTGCACGTTATACAAGACCTCTAACTTGACCCAAGACAACCCAGCCCACGAGCGCCCTCTGCTGTACAGACATTTTCCTCCGATTTAAGACCGTTTTTGGTAATATCCCGGATTAAGGCCATAACGGTCTCAACAGGGGCAATAAGACCAAAGTAGAGATAAGACCAGGTTTATTGTCTTGTCACGGGATGGGCTTAGAATGGATACACCACTGTGATTTTTACGTCTCGACCGGAAATCGTGCTACGCGCCGTCCTCGCTTTGTCGTACCCCTTGATGACTGTGCGATA
This sequence comes from Undaria pinnatifida, assembly GCA_012845835.1. Classification (NCBI taxonomy): domain Eukaryota; class Phaeophyceae; order Laminariales; family Alariaceae; genus Undaria; species Undaria pinnatifida. The sequence continues at coordinate 7,502,770 of JABAKD010000022.1, forward strand.
ACGGACGAAAACGGATGGCACATTGTCCCGGCTTTCCGTTAGCACTCGGAGAACCCGTTTTTCATTTGGAAACCCGGGTTACCCGCAACGGGTTCGGGTTTGTAGTCAGAATTACAGGCGTAGCCGTTTGTGACCGGTACTTACTTGCCGGGAAACACCTCTGTTGTTCAATGTGCAAGTGATGTTCGTTGTGTACTTCCGTATTCACTTGACCTTTTCTGGCTTAGCGAACGCAAAAATCGAACCCGAGAGTGTCATGCAATCTTTCCCTATCTACTCCATTCCAGCAGTATTGGCAGTCGGTTCAGGTCTGATTTTTTTTTGTCGGGCGTAGCGTGTTCAATACTCGTAGATTATCATATCTAATGTGGGCTTGCGTTGTTTTTTTACTAATGTGATAGTAAGTATGTGGGGCGGTAAGACGTTTTCTCCCTTGTATGTTTGATCAGACTGGTATTATATTGAGAAGTACGAGAGATTTTGGTGCTGGCAGTGAAGACGAATGAGCGCTGCGGCTTATCCTTTTCCCCCCTCAGCTATACTCCTAGCTCTACTGGCGTGGCCCTGGTCTTCACCGAAACCGCCCCCCCCCTGAAGTGGATACCCCTTGGGCACGCACCACCGCAATGCAACCAACCGACCAACCAAAGGTGTGTCAAGTAGGGTGTATGCTCTGGGGTACCCCGGTATGAACCCTTTTCGCGGATACGCCTTACCGTGTTGGTGGTACACGGATAGGACGCGTGTTCCGATGGAGGCGCACCATATCATTTCTGAGGCTCCTCCTTTAAGCAGTTCTGTACCGCTCCCGAAAAAGGAGTCTGGGAACATAAATGTGTTACCTGATGAACAATCCCATGGCCTAGGTATTCAACAAAAGTTGCCGCCGGTAGGGACAGCTCGCGCTATCGCTATCACGGGAACTGAAGGACACGCCAGAAAACCAGCTGGATTGCGAACGCAATTGAGTTAAATTGACTCACGACGCGTATGAAAATACGTGGAAGTGTGGTGAGCTTAAGCTTTATGTATCCCCTTCCTCCGGAGGATAAAACAAAACAAAAAACGGAGAACAAAATTCTGACGTGTTTGTGGGGGGGGGGGGGGGCGTCATTCTGAAAAATTTTCGCCCAAAAAGTGTTTCTTCTATCGTAGCGCGCGTCGTAAGTGCCCGGGGATCACTGAAGTTGTTATCATAAAACGTGCCCTATTGAACACATTGTGGCAAGCGACCCGTCCAATCAACCCAATCAACCCACCAACCAACCTGGTGATTCAAAACTGTTCTGGGTGAACCATGAGTAGGTTCCAACCCCCTTGAGTCTAGCAAATAAACAAACACGCGAACCCCGCCGCCTCTCCCCTCCTTCCTTCCTCCGTCCTCCTTCAGCCCTGAAATGAACAAAACATTTGACCAAAACCAAATTGCGCACTCCGGTCCGGTATCTTTATTGTTTATAGACCCGCCAAGGCAAAAACGCCTTCCAAGCCAAGGGCCAAGGCCTCCCCCGCCGCCCGCAAGAAAAAAGGCAAAGGGGCGACGCCGAAACGCCGCAAAAGCAACGTGGGTGATGACGGTGGAGGCGGAGGTGGTGAAGGGGTCGGTGCGGGTGGGGAGGGTTCGGGGGGGGGGTCTGACGGGAGCGAGGGGGATTCGGACGATGATGAGCCGCCGGCGGCGGCAGCAGCGAGAAAGGCGGCTAGAGGGAAGCAGCAGCAGCAACGTCGCGCCTCCTCCGCCGCCGTTGAGGTCCGTTGTGTTTTGCTCGGTAGGGTATATATTCTGGACGTACCCCGGAATCACGTACTCGAGTATGTACCCAGGCGTGACATACTTGGGTATGTACCGGGTATCGCCAATACAACCTGGGGTGGTACCTCGGTATTCCGGAGTTTTTACCGTACTAAACACACCCTTAGTTGTTTTTCAAATTTTGAGCTAGTTAGAAGCTTGCTTCGGTTGGGTGAACTGTACTCGGTACGTTCTGTTCGGTGGAACAAGGGACGGCGGTGAGGTTACTCTGAGATCGTTTATTTTTCTTGTCAGTTCCCAGATTATCCAACGGCGTATTTGTGCCTGTTCTCTTCCTGGCATACCTGGTAAGTGCGAGTAAAACACAAAAGACGGCCATCACATCCCCGTGGCTGGTGCTGCCAACCTGCCATTACTCTCAGTACGGTGTTTCCCCGTTGAGGCTTGTTGCATTTTCCGTGTGGTCGTTTCTGGCTGGCGAAAACGCCTCAAAGTTTAACACCTTCAGCTGACTGGTCCTAGTTTTTTCAGTTACTGTTGTGCTGGTTGGTTCCCCAAATTATGCTCTCACATCTCTTTTTTATTTTCTCTCTGTGCGGTCAGGGTCCCCTTGTACATAGCGTGCAGGGTCCCCAATTGTTCGTCTCACATCACACCGCGTTTTTTCCTCTCTCTGCGGTATCGCCGTCTTCGGCGTTGGCGGGCGGCGGTGGCACTCGGCGGTGGCGCTTTGACATTATCAGGAGGACGACGAAGACTCGGACTCGGACGAAGAGATGGAAGACTACGACGACGGCTACGGATCGGACCTCCTAGGCCATGGGGAAGAAAAACTCAGCATGCAAGCCCTCCCCGAGGTAGAGCGCGAGCGCATCGTGTTCGAGCGCTTCCAGAAGCGCCAGGATCGCGAAGAGCAAGTGGCGCTGAGGAAGCGCGTCGAGAAGAGCAAGGCTCTTGGTGGTGGTGGCGGCGGCGGTGGTCAGGGAGTAGACGGCGCAGACGCAATATCGGCGGCTGCGGTTGCGGCGAAGAAGGAGGCGCAGGCGGCGCGCGTGGCGGAGGCGACGGCTAGAGCGACCGCGCTTGAGAATGATAGCAGCAGCGGTAGCGGTAGTGACGGTGGCGGCGGTGCCGGTGACGGTGACGCTGATAGTGGTGATGGTGGTGATGGTGGTGATGGTGGTGGAGGTGGCGGCGGCGAGTCTGATGATTCTGATGAGGAAGATGGAGCAGTGGGACAGCCAGAACGCGACGAGGACCATGATGCTGACGATGATGGTGATTCTGATGAGCCTCCAAAGCAGCAGCAGCAGCACCGGCGGTTCGATGCTGCCGACGCCGCTGCTGCTTTCGGTGATGATGCGGCGCCGGTGATGGCGGCGGGGACAGGGACGTCGACGAAGTCAGCGGCGGTGGAGGAGGACGAAGAGGACAACGACGAGGAGGTGGAGGAAGAAGAGGAGGAAGAAGAGGACGACGAGGAGGAAGACGATGACGCGGCTCCGGTGCGCGGCGGGGCTCGGGTGAAGCCGCACAAAAGATCCGCCGTGAGGGAGGAAAGTGACGAGAGTGAAGACGATGGAGCGCACCAGCGAGCCCGCGCGGTGCCGCAGGTGGGCTCGGGCAAAGAGAGCTCCGGGAAGAGATATGACAGGTGCGGGGATGGCAGCAGCGGCAATCAGTGGTGGTTTTGGTGTGTTTTCGGCGGTATTTATGCCATTTGGTTTGCGTTGGTGTGTGTGTGGACTTCGGTTTTGGCTCTTGTTGCGTAGGGAAAAATCGTTACGCGTTCCGTTTATAGCGGCCGCCGAGTTGAGCCAGCAGTTGTCCGCGTTTAAGTGACATTCGGGAGCACGGAGGATCGGACGTCCGAGCCTTTGCGGCTGTTTTTACCGAGAAACGGTGCTCTTCGCCCAATTGGAACACTTGAGTAGCACACGTAACACAAATCTTACCGTCGCTTTTATCTCACGAGCTACCGCTCTCTGCCCCCCTCCACTCCCCTGCTCTCGCCCTCCCCCCCCACCCAAAGTTTCTCTGGCTATCGTTACCCTGCTACGTTTTGCTTTTGTTCTACTCCTACCACTGGCTTTTGTGTTCTTCCTCCCCCTCATTTCCCCCTCCTCCCTCTCTCCACCTCTTCCCACTCAACCTCCTCCCACGCCGCTTTTCCCATGTGGCCCTTCTGGGGTTGGCTCTATCGGGTCCCGGTTTGGACCGTCCAAATACTAACGCACGCGTGCGCTGGGATTGATTTATTTTCCATTGGCTGGTGAGTAGCAGCGATGACGACGACGAGGACTACGACAATGGCGGAAGTAGGGACAAAAATAAGGCGAAAGGTAAGGAAACCCGGGGATCGTCCTCCCGCTACTCCCGCGGCAGGTCTCGCTCGGCGTCCTCCGACGATTCCGACGATTCCGACGACTCCTACGAGAGCCGCAGGCGGCCACGCAATGACAAAAATGCACGCAGCGGCAAAAACAGCAGCAGCAGCCGCTACAAGCGCTCCAGCCGGTCCCGCTCCCCCCCCAGGCGCAGCCGGAGCAGGGACCGGGATCGCCGGCGAGGGAGGGGCCGGGGCTCCTCGCGGTCACGGTCTAGGTCTAGGTCTAGGTCACGGTCGCGGTCGAGGTCGAGGTCTCAGGGTGGCAGAAGGCGCGACGGCGGTAGCCGCGGGGACCGCCATGGAGGCGGTGGGAGTAGGGGGAGTAGGGAGCAGGAGTGGCAGCCGGTGCGTGCGCCCGAGCCGGAACCGGTGTTGGAGGACATTAACCGGTGCCGGGTGCCGCGGGACTATTTGGAGCGCTGGGCGAATGAGCCGTACTTCGAGAAGGCGGTGCAGGGGTGCTTTGTGAGGGTGGCGAGGGGCGTGGGGAGGGGCGGGGAGCGGCTGTACGTGATGGCTGAGATTGTGGGGGTGGCGCCGTATAAGAGGAGATACAAAATTGTGAGTTTTTGTAAGCGTCAGAAGGACACCTCTGCAAGGTGCTAGTTGTGGTTCGATCGCGTATGCTACGGGGTTTATTATGGCCTCGTGATGGTTTGTGAACGTTTGTTGGTTTGTTTTTATTGCGTTTGGTCTTTTGTTTTCTTTGATAACTTTTCTCTCTCTTTTTTCTTTTCTTTTTCTCTTTTCTTTTCCTCTGTCTCTAATTTTTTTGCGTTATTTCCGTTTTCTCTTTCTTTTTCTTTTCTCTCTTTCTTTTTATATTTCTCTTGATGTTCTTTTTTTTCTTTCGTTTGTTTTTCTCTTTATCTTCTTTTCTTTCTTTTCTCTTGCTCTTGCTCCTTCTTGTTCTGTTACTATTTTCTTTGGCCGTGTTTATCTTTTTTCTTTGCCTTTCTTAATTCTTATTTGTTGATTCTTTCGTTGTTTTTTTTCAAGTTTTCGTTGCCGTTGCCGTTGCCGTTTGCACTTTTGTTTTCCTCCCGTCGAAAAAAAGGGAAACTCGTACACGTCTAAGTGCCTCAAGATCTCCTCTAGCACGGCCCAGGAGAGAGACCAGTGCATGGACATCGTGTCCAACTCCCGCATCGCCGAGGCCGAATACACGAGGTGGAAGGACGGCCGGAGGGGGGTCAAGGCTCCCACCCTCACGGTCTCGGAGTGCACGGCGCGCCGCCTACGCATGAACAAGATTGTCCAGGGGCACAAGGTGACTGACGCTTGCTTTGTTTTCGGGGTAGAGGGGGGGGGCAGTGGGCGGGCGGAGGGGAGGGGTAGTGTACGGGGATATGACGGAGGGGGGCGTGTGCTCTTTCCAAGCATAGCCGTAGTTGTTTGACCGTAGAATCGCATCCCTTCAATGCCGGGACGGATCACGTCGGATTTTCACCGACCAGGTAGACATCGCGTGCACCAAGCGTGAAGCGCAGTAAGGTGTTCAGTGAGTCGCGTGAAAGGTGAACTGCATCCTGCAAAGAAGCCGTTGTGAGGCGAACTTCCGCACCTTTTGCATAGTTTCTTAAATATGGGTGACAGCTTCAAAGGAATTAGTATTTTTCTGGTATGGCCATGGCAAGAGATTGCAATGGTTATGCTGTTGTGACTGCCTCGTGGGTGGGTGCCTTTCACACAACGTTATGTCACACCCCCTGCACGTTGTTAAGCTCCCGTCCGCACAACATGAACTAACTCGACCACCATCTCATCTCGGTTACCGCCAAAAGTTGAAGATGATTACAAAGACCTCACCCTGGTAGTCTAGCACACGTAGTGAGAGGCATGTTTTTCAGCGTCGTTGCCAATCGACGCCAACCCCGGACGGGATATGAGGGGGGGGAGGGTGGCGGAAGTAGGATGTGGGGGAGGCAGAGGAGGAGCTGCGGCAGTGGCGGTGGGGGTAGTTGTGGTGGTGATTGCGGTAGACGTAGTGGCAGTGCTAGTGGTGGTCATGGTAATTGTGGGTGTGGGAGTGGATGTGTGGTGATATCAGTAGCGGTAGAGAAAGAACGGTAGCGGTAGTGGTAGTAGTGGTAGCACTAGCAGGGGAAGTGGCGGTAGCGTTAGCGGTTTCAGCACACGGATTCATATCTTGTTTTTTTATGGTGTTTTTTTTTTCTTCTTTTTTCGTTTTATTTTGTTTCATTGATTTAACTTTGTCGCGGCAGTATTCGGCGGAGGAAGTAGCCCGCATGGTGAAGCAACGGCAAGGCGAGGGGGTCGCGTACAAGAACACCGCCCTGTCTCGAATCAAGCTTTCTAACTCTCTGGAGGCGGCGATCGTCGAGGGGAGGGAAGAAGAGGCCGATTTCTGCAGGGAGCAGCTTGCCAAGGTGAGATACAGGGTTTTCCCGCAAGCGTGTTGGAAGCGGCGAGGTGAGGGGGGACGGGAACGGGGGTGGGGGGGGGGGGGCTTTGGAGAGGTGTTGGACAAGAGTAACGTGAGTCCGAGGGATCGGTTGGGACGGGCGATAGGGAGGGGGGGGGGGGGGGGGGGGGGGGGGCAAGAATCGATGATTCTTGTATTTGGCGTTGCAGCGGCTGGTCGAATGCGGTCCTGGACGCGTGCTATTTGCTGGAAAGGTGCCTTCAAGATGATGGAGGAGGTATAATAGGGCCTAGTTGGTGTCGGGGGTGGACGAAAGGGGGAAGGTTGTGCGTAATTTGGTACCTGGTAACTCGTTTGGGTCGGTCGATGTTACCTACCGGGTTATTTTCACGGTGGCTAAATATTTTTTTCTTCAGATTCCAACAGCTTTTACCCCCTTTTGCAACTTGCGACACCCCCGGTATATCAAGCCGAATACGTTTCGCATGCGAATATTATATGGAGTACAGATCCAACCCAGGAAACATGTGCTAGATCATGCAGATCGTATGGCTCCCACGCGGTCACATGAGCTACAGTAGAGCATACATATCTCCTCTGAAAGATCTAGATCGAATGGGGGTCGCTGATCTGTCGCACGTGTGGATGGACTCCTTCCCTCCCCTTTCGCATTGTCATGTTTCTCGGAGCGAGACAAGGAAGAGGAGAAAACCGCCCTTTTATGTGGCCAACCGCTGTGTCGTTTCTATCGCTTGTCGTCCGTCGATTTTGTCGTTCTTCGTTGCCGTCGTTTGTTTTATTTTTTGTTGCCGTCGCTGTTGTTTTGTACCAGTATGCTGTTTCTGTCGTTGCTGTCTTGTTGCTGTCTTGACTCTGAGTGTTGTTTATAGGTTGCTTCTGTTGTCGTCGTCGTTGTTGATTGTCCTCGCTGCTGTCGTTATCGTTGCTGTCGTCGTCGTCGTCGCTGCCGCCGCCGCCGCCTCTCTGATGAAACAACACCGCGCTCAACGAAACACCCGTGTCGTAATCCCTCAATACCTCCATCGATCGCTTTTGATCGACCGCTTGCTTCGACGGGGCGGGGGGGGGTTGGGTCTGGGTCGGCGACACAGCTTGACGAGCGAGAGGCCCAAACGAAGAAGAGCCTCGACAGCGGGGCTGCCGCAATGCGGGCCCTGAACGAACGCAACAAGTCTTTCAATGTCCACACTGACACGCACGTCGGCCGCAAGAAGCGCTTAGAAGAAGCCAAGCGCAGGTAAGGGCGTGTGCGTTCGTCTTCGAGCAGGTTTTTTTTTGGGGGGGGGTGGGGGTTAAGGGGAGGGGGGGGGCGTTGACAGGCCGTTATTAGCTTTTTGCTCCTGTAAGCTGTAATCTCCCCTAATTTCAAGTAGTTTGTCCCCAAAAGCGTGCGGGCAGTTCTAACGGGGGGTTAAGCGCTTGGAGGAGTAAGGGAGTGTGCGTTTGTTCATGTGGAGGAGGGATGTTTCCTGCGGGGCGGGGGCGGAGGCGGGAGTAGGGAGAAGATAGGAATACGTGTGGTATTGCTTTGCAGTGTTGGGGGTGGGGACGTTTCATCGAAAGGCTGCGTCAGGCGGGTGGTCTCGCAGCTCTCCCCTTCACTCCTCAGGACTGCACACCCGTTTCGGGGACAAATAACTTGGATTTAGAGTTAAACGTATGTTTTTGTATAGCGCAGTAGTAAAAGGGGTGATTGACCCTCTTGATATTGCACAAGTTATGCCACTTTATTTTGAAGTGGTTTGACCCGAAATTGGAGTATACGGTTCTAGTTTGTTAAGACTTACCGGTAACCTAAACAACTTATATCTTGATAAAACCACTACGAAGACAATCCCACACTACTTCCAAGTAGCTTGTGCCCAAAAACTTGGGTACATGCAGTCGTAAATTGGGTACAACCCTGTTACTACTGCGAAATTATCCCGCACTAATTCCAAGTCCTTTGTCTCCGAGAACGTCTGTGCAATTTTTCAAGGAGTTCACTTAATTTTTGGGAATCCGTTCGCTACGAGGCCATGGTAGCGACCGTCGATGCTAGTCAGGCGGCGGGTTCCGACCTTTTTCCAGGTCGCACGGGGTGCGGCGGCACTAGCGGTGATGGTGGCGGTGGCGGTGACCGCGTAGGCAACTTTGTACGCATCGGGCTAATCACGTCTCTGTTCATGATCTATCTGCCGTAATTCAGGCAAACATATCCCTAGGCTTTTATGATCTGCATGGCCGATAGATCGTGTTGCCGGCTGTGAGCCGGAATATCTGAATGATCTTGCACACGTTTCTTGCTGCACCACATACCATGTCGACAAATATAGGATCTATATGATCTGTATGATATGTATGATCTATATGAACGATATGATGTAAATGATGATCTGTCCGATGTGTGCAAAATTGATGGCGCCCTCATCGCCATATCCCTCAACCCTCTAGAGACGCCCTGACGATTTGTAGATTACGAGAGTGCTGAGCGAGCTACCTGCCCTCGCCGAATCACAGTGGTAGTCTCGCTATAGTGCCGGTATGTTCCGGTGAACGATACCGGCAGTATACCGGACACCAGCACTATTGAGTGCCGTACCTATGCTGGTACTACTTTCGCGGATTCCGGTCGTGCCAAGCAATTTCACCAACACTGTACTGGCAATAGGCACTGCGCCACCGGCACTGTGCCGGCAATAGGCACTGCTCCACCGGTGTACTGGCAATATGCACTGCTCCACTGGCACTGCACTGGCTATAGGCACTGCTCTAACGGCACTGTACTGGCAATAGGCACTGCTCTAACGGCACTATAGGGAAACCCCCACTGTATTTGCTGATATAGGTGGTGTGGAGACTACTCCCGCAGGGCGTGACTGGTTCGACGAAGAAAGGCGAACGCAATAGATGAGTGTTTGGCCGCAGCTGTGGATGTTGTGCCCTCTCCACCAAATACCGCAGCACAACGTGACTCGCACAACTCGCGCGTTTTCCCCGCTGTCGAAGCATCCCAACCGGTGGTTTTGGAGACAGAAAAAAATTCTGCAGCCGGGCCTTGGCAGTCTTGGATGTCCTTGCGGGTATTGATGTTTTGCACAACATCCGCCACCGGAAGACGGGACTTTCGAAGATGCACCAGTCCTTTTGCTGTCATCAAGAATTGGCTGTTGCATCTTGTACAGTTTATTTTTCTGGTGGGGAGATGTTGCATCAAGTATTGGTTGCAGCGATGTGATCCAAGCTGGACGGGTCCCAGCTCCCGAAAATGCTTCGACCGCGTCTCGAACCGCCGCTGATTCCTTTCTAGCATGGGCTGTCATCTTTCCAAAAATTCCCACCGTCTTTACTGGTGGCGGATGTTGACGCATTTGAACAGGCGAGTTTGTTACTGGCAACGTTGTGCAAGTGCCGGCAGTCCATGCTGGCCAGGTCCCAGCCGCGGAAAATTCTGTGACCGTTTCCGGAACCGCCGGGTGGAATGCTTGGACGGCGTGCACGACGTGCGAGAGGTGACGGGCGTTGTCCACGCTGTCGAAGCATCCCCACCGGCAGTTCTGGATGCGACGCAGGTATTTTCCGTTGCTGGGACATGTGCTCCGCTTGGACTATGTACCCCGTAGCCGCCAATAATTTGCACAACGTCCGTCCCCAAAAGACGGTGGGATTTGGGAAGATGCAACAGTCGATGCTGGTAAGGTGCCAGCTGGTGCCTGTCCAGCATGGACTGTGTCGTTTGCCAAAAGTCTCGCCGACTTCACTGGTGACGGACGTTGAGCACGCAGCCGAAGCATTCGAGCCAGCGGTTGTGGAGACGGTGGAACTATTGGTGGCAGCGGTGTAATTCACGCCGGTCAGATGTCAGCGGCGGGAAATGCTTGGACCGTTTCGATAACGGCCCGTTCGAATGCTCCGACTACTATGCAGCGCGGAACATGGGAACGGGCGATTTCTGGAAGCGGTGCAGGTATTTTCCGAGGCTGGGACTTGACCAGCTTTGATTACGCCGCTTCCGCCAACTTCCCCACCACCTCCTGGTGGCGAATGTCGTGCATGCTGTCGAAGCAAAACGGGCGATTGTGGAGACGGTGGAATTGTTGGTGGCAGCCGTGTATAGTCCGAGCTGGTCGGGTCCCAGCTGCGGAAAATATTCCCGCCGTCTCTAGAACGGCCGATTCGAATGCTTCGACAGCGTGCACAACGTGCGAGTCGCAATTCGCACGTTGTCGACGCTGTCGGAGCATGCCAACCGGCCATCCTTGAGGTGGTTGTGGATATTTTCCGTGGCCCGTGCCTGATCAGCATCGACTGCTGCTTCCACCAAAAAAAACGCAGTCTTGACGGGTGGCGGACGTTGAGCACGCTGTCGAAGCACTCGAGCCTGCGGTTGTGGAGGTGGAGGTATAGGTGGCAGAGGTGTGGTCCATGCTGGCCAAGTTCCAGGCGTGGAAAATATTTTAACCTTCCCGAGAACCGCCTGTGGGATTGCTTCGACAGCGTGCACAACGTGCGAGTGATGCCGGACGTTGTACACGCTGTCAAAGCATGCCCACCGCCGGTTCTGACGACGGTGCAGGTACTTTTCATGGCTGGGGCTTTTTCCAGCTTCGACTACACCGCTTCCACCAAAATTACCTCCACGGCTTGTCACGGGTCATGAACCGACCCGCCGGTCGCGTCGGAAAGATTAAAAAAAATGATGGGTCGAGTCCGGGTACATCAGAAGGTGCTCGAAATTGGACGGGTCGGGTCGGGAGATTTTCATGACTCACGGGACGGGTCAGGTCAGGCCGACCCTAACCGACACGACCCAGCGAGAAGTGATCGGTGAAGTGCCCTAAAAATTGCCATCGTCGGTGGCGGACGTTGAGCACGCTGTTGAAGCTTTCGGACTGGCGATTTTGGAGAGGATGGAAGTATAAATGGCAGGAGCGTAGTCCATTCTGGCGAGGTCCCAGCTGCGGAAAATGTTTGTATCGTCTTCGGAACCACAAATTGGGATGCTTCCACGGCGTACACACCGCCGTCGAAGCGTTTGAATCCGTGGCGCTGGAGATGATGCAAGTATTGCCCATGTCTGCGGCTTGACCAGCTTGTACTACCGCCGCCACCGATACTCGCACTATATTTGGAACGTCTGGTAGGAATAAGCTTCAACGGCGTGCACAAACGTCCACCAATCCACGTACTCTTTCCGACACGAGACGGGCTCCGCCGCGTTCGCCTTGTTTATAGACGCGGGTCGACGAGGGAAAAAAAATCTCAATTCTTCTCGCGATACAAATGAGAACACGTACCGTGAAGTGGGGAGGGGGGAGGAGGGCCCGCTATGTGGCCCCAGATTTTTGTTACTACTGGGAGGGAGCGCGAGAGTAGTGCGAGGATAATACATGGAACGAAGAAAAAGAAAAGTAATCGTAGATTCGGTGGTGAGGGCACCATCCACATATGCGGCCAAACTCGCGAGGGCACCTTAACCACTGTAAGATGTTTGCGATTTCGTACCGCTGTTGGGCTGGAAAAAGTTGAAAGTCGTAGTGGAACCGGCGAACGTCGTAAACCCGAGGCCAACTAACGCACGCAACAAATAGGACAAAAAATGAAGACAAAAACGTTAGGAGAACGTTACTTTCTGACCGTTTTTTTGGCTGATTTTTTCGTGTGTGGTGAAGTTGGCCTTGGATTGAGACGTTTGACGGTTTCCATACTATTCTTAATACATTTTCCTTCCCAACTCCTACCCAAGCAAAGGTGGAACCTGGAACATCGCAAACACCCTACATGTTCGGTACTGTGGGTGAGGGTCACTGCTGTGTGCGACGAGAACAGCTTGCGCCGCTGGAGTAGTAACGGGGACCGCCGGTAGGACCAGCTCGCGCTGTCGCTACCACGGGAACCGAAGGACACGCCAGCTAGCGCTGGATTGCGAATGCACTTGAGTTAAATTGGCACACGACGTGTATGAAAATGCGTGGAAGTGTGGTGAGCTTGAGCTTTATTTTTCCCCATCCTCCGGAGGATGAAAAAAGAAGTAGAAGAAAAGATACGGAGACACCTGGTAGCTACTAAGCCTGACGCCACCCGAATCAACTACCAGCTACCTGGTGTTGTTTAGGACTAGTCCTCCGCGTTTCGTACACAGTGTTCGTCAGCCGTAGTGTCAAATGCGTGGGAAAGTCTGCTAAATCCCGTATCTGCTGCGTCCTTGGTCACTGGGTTCCGTCGACAGGACAGCGTCGACCGCCCGTTATACCCCTTTAGAGCTCGCGTTTTTGGGACAAATCGCTTGGAACTAGTGTAGCCAGTCGCCGTGGTGGTCTAGTGGTTAGTCTAGAATACTACTCAAGTCAGGGATTCAAATCTCTGGAAGTTTTTTTTTTTTTTTTTTTTTTTTTTTTAGAGACACCAATTGCTGAGAGCTGCTATTTATAGTGTGGGTAAGTAAGCATAATTCGACGCGAATCGACGAGGGAAGAAAGTGCAGAATTTTTGTCGCGATTAAAACGAAGGCGCGTATATACCGTAGTGGAGATGGGGGAGAACAGCCTGCTTGGCGACCCCGGGTCTGAGTTTTTTCCGGGGAGGAGAGAGAACCAAGTGCGAAGACACTATTAGATGAGGTGTCTAGGAAGGAGAAAGGAAGAGTACGAAGATGCGATAGATGGGAGTTAAAAGAGGGGAACAAAAAAAGTGTATATAGGAGTAGTTCAGTGGGAAACCGTCAGAACTGGAGATTGAACCCACGCTTTGGGGGACAAACGACGTGGAATTTGTGGGATTCAAATCTTTGCAGTGGTCATAGGTGGAAGGGTTAGAAAACGCCGGTGGTTTTTGTTGTTTTGCAATCAATTTTGCAAAGCGGTTTTTGGCGTGTTAAAAAAAAGTTCAATTGCCGTCATAACCCCTTTGGAGCCCCAAAATCCCTCCATATGCTGTTACTAAGTAACCTTTTTCCCAAAAAACGGGCTTCCAGTTGTACAGGCGTTAAGCTCTGAGTGAATTTTCTTCGAAATCTGGTGGTGTGCGTAGCTCGTTTCTCGTTGTATGTGCGAATGATAGTGACATCGAACGAAAATCAAGTCCGATACAACACGCACCGATGAAAGAACAAGATGCGATTTTGATCGTCGATATGTCGAATATACCAGGTACATAGCATTCATCAAGACGCATTCGATAAGATGATGGAATTTCCGATAAGATATATAGGCTGGTTCACGTTAAAAAATAACGAACTTATTTCCCGGCGAATGTCCACGCCGTTTTTTCGGTTCAAAGGGTGAAATTTCGCACACGTCTTCTATGTGCCCTTGCGAAGACCTCACCCAATAGTTGTTGTTTTTTGCCTGATTTTTCGTCAGTCAAGATTCTTCGTCAAATGTGGACCACCTTAGCCCAAATACTTTCGGCGAAAAAATCAAAAGAAAAAAGAAAAAAAAAACGGAGGTCAGACCTCGGGATTGGCATTATAGAACACATGTGCACAATTCCAGGGTCTATCTCTCAAAAACGACGTTTGTATTTGGAGATTTTGTGTGTAAAATGAGTAAGATATACGTTATTTACTTCAAATGACGTGGCTTTAGTGTAGGATCCAGTTTTTTCGCCAGATTCTGCTTGATGTTGAACATGGGCGGGTCTGATCTTCGATTTTTTGCGCGAAAATGTCTCCGGACATGCCTTCGAGTACCTCACACCGGTTCGTGCAGAATGCGGCGCGATTTGTTTTTCGCCCACGCTTGGAAAACAGTCTAAATATTGTTGAATGCATTGGAGGTCCTGTCATTGGTCGATACGAGTTTTGCTCGTATAGACAGCCCGAGGCCGGTAAAAACATAACTGGCCATGCCATGCTCTTCCACTGGCCATGGGGATAAGTATGATAACAAATATTCACCCCTTGACTGGATATGGCGAGCGGCATTCGTGGGGGAGAGATTTTAGGGGGTTTAACGTGAACCAGCCTGTATCGAAAGCTCGATAAGATATATCGAAAGTTGCATGTGCAAATAATCGATTATCGAAATATCAATGCGATCTCTCACGAACACGCGATGCCCTCCTCTCCTACCCCATGCTGTGATACATCAGAGAGGCCTCGGCTAAAGGAGATGAGGGAGACTTCGACCCTTTCAAGCGCCGCTCTTGCAGACCCAAAATCCTCTGGTCCGTTGGCCAAAACAGCCCCACAAGACAGCCCGCCGCAGGCGCAGCAGGCGGCGCAGCGGGCGACGGCGGCGTAGAAGAAGAAAAATCCGACACCCATAACCCATTAGTTTCTGGGACAGACGATGCTAATGGCGGAAGCGGTGTGGGAGCCGGGGGGGGGGAGGGGGCGGTCGCGGCAGTGGCCGCCGCGGACGCTGGGGCTTCCGGGCCGGGGGGGCTCCAGAAGATGCACAGCTTTGGAGGCATGGATGTGCTGGAGGCGGGAAGAGTTGCGCTGGAGAAGAAAATGGGAGCGGTGAAGCAGACGTCGACCCCAAGGCAGGGAGGGAAGTTGACGCTCGGGAAATACCTTGAGAAAGCTCGCGTGGACGCATGAGAGGGGGCTAGGGAGGATGGGGTGGGGGGGAAGGGGCGCGCGAAACAGGGGGGGTGGTAGGAGCGGGCTGGCGGTGGTGGTGGGTGGTAGGTGTTGATGTCGTTTTTCTGTTTTATGTGGGGCGGCGGTAAGGGCATGGGGACGGGGGTAGGGGCGGGGCGAGGCGGGGGGGGAGGGGGGGGTAAGGCCGAAATGGTGGAGGATGAACATGACAAACATGGGTCGGTCGATGTGATCGGGTTGGGGTGACGGCGTGGAGGAAAATAAAAAATTGTGAAAACGCTTTTTTGTTTACAAGGACGTGGCCGTCGTTGAACAGAGGCGGCGGCGTTTGCGCGTGGGAGGGAATGGAGGTGGAGTCGCGGAGGGAGGGGCGGGGATTCCAGGAGATGTTCAATCGATGCCTTGCTTTGAGCAAGTGAAAACTATCGCGGAGAAGTTCATCTAGTTGTCTGCGTTTTTCCACCCCTGAGATTACGCCATAGCGCGGGACCCCTGTGTCAGCTTTTAGGCGGGACAATTGGGTGAGAGCTGCGGAAAAAATAAAACGGTCCTTGACACCAGGAGTTGAGGGGTAGCGCAGGGTGGGGTGGCAGCTTGGCAGTGGGCAGAGATGATGCAGTGGACGAAGGGGGCGGCCCTGATAGCTTTGTCTGCGCGCGGGGAAGAATGAAATGGGTTCTTTTTAACCACTACCAGGTACTACCTTTCCTATTACCGCTACTGCTTCTATCTCGCAGCATGGCGAAACTACAGTAGTACTACTACTTCACGCTTGTGCTAATAGCCCCTTTCGGCCTTTCGGGCTCATGAGGGGACCAAGTATTCAAACAGGGCTTTTCGCGGGCCATGACCGAATTTTCAACACCCCGCGAGTCGAGTCGGGTCGGGCCTGGGGGTGTTTTCATCCTCACGGGTCGAGTCGGGCCGTGATATTTTTCAAATCTCACGGGTCGGATCGGGTCACCGACCCGCGAGAAATGACCCGACCCGACCCCCGAGAAGTAACCCGACCCGACCCGACCCCCGAGAAGTAACCCGACCCGACCCGACCCGACCCAAGCCCTGAAAAAGTGACACGATTAGAGCGTCGGTCACACAAAGCAGCCCGGGCTACTACTGGGATTGGGGATTGCTTCCGAACTCCCTGGTACCATATTATAAGGAGCTGCTGACACGACAGTTTGCGTGCGCAGGCAGCATGGTGATACTTCAACTTCAACTTTGGACAAAGGCTACGGTAGGGGGGGGGGTCACTTTCGGTGCCTTTTGAACACTTTTAGAGCCCCAAAATCCCCTTCACTACCTTCAAGTAAAGTTGTCAAAAAACGGGTTTCCAGTATTGAAGGCGTTGAGCATTGGCTCGGGGTCACTCGCGCGGGTGACCCCCCCCCCCTGTTCCTTTGCGGTCGTAAGCGTCCCGTGTTTTTTTTTATTTTTGCGGTACGACACCGCCATGGAATAGTTACAGGCTGGTTCTAGTGAAAAAAACAAATTATCTCCCCCACGAATGCCGCGCTCGCAATATCTAGTCAAACCGTAGTGAATGTTTGGTATCATGCTGGCCCGCATGACCAGTGGAAGAGGGTGACATCTGGCCGATTTGTTTTTTAACGGCCTCCGGCTGTCTCTAGGAGCGAAACTCATATCGACCAAAACGGGCCCTTCAATTTTTTCAATACTAATGACGTTTTTCAATTTTTATAAAGTAGTATTCAGATTTTTTTCCGAGCGGGGGCGCAAAAAAAAGTGCGCCGCATTTTGCACGATCGGGTTGGACGTACTCCAAGGCATCTGTAGACATGTTCGCGCAAAAAATCGAAGATCTGACCTGTCTTTGTTCACACCACATTAAGCAGAATCTAGCGAAAAAACTAGATCATTCACTAACCCATGTCATTTGAAGGAAATAACGTATCTTCTCATTTTTACTTCACGCACAAAAGTCCAAATTTGCACGCAATTTTTGAAAGATAAGACCCTGAATCATTGCACACGTGTTCTGCACGCCCATCCCGAGGTCTGACCTCCGGGATTTTTTTCTTTCCTTTCTTTTTTCGCCGAAAATATTTGGGCTAAGATCATCATTTTCCGAAAATCTTAGCTGACGAAAAAAAGTCAGGCAAAAACACACACACATCGGGTGAGGTCTTCGCAAGGGCACATAAAAGACGTGTGCAAAATTTCACGGTCTGAATCGAAAAAACGGCGTCGACATTTGCGGGGAAATAAATTTGAGGGTTTTAACGTGAACCAGTCTGAAGCTACTCTGCGCCAAAAACATCGCCCGTGACAACGTTTTTCAGTGAGGTATAGTCAATCGGGTGAGTGAGTGATCCCAACCCGGCAGTGTTGCACAAGAGGGTATCAGGTACCTCCCTAACGTGTAGCCTTGGTCTTCATGACGAACAGTGTTCACTTGAATTCGATAGACACAATCCCATGGGCAAGGTGGGGTGCACACCTTATCAATCAGCAAGCCTTGGTCTTCGTGACGAACAGTGTTCACTTGAAACCGATACACACAAACGCATGGGCGAGGTGAGGTGCACACGAAATCAATCAGCAAGCCTTGGTCTTCATGACGAACAGTGTTCACTTGAAATCGAATCCCATGGGCGAGGTGAAGTGTACACCTAACCAATCAGCAAGCCTTGGTCTTCATGGCGAACAGTTTTCACTTGATATCGATAGAAACGAGCGCATGGGCGAGGTGAGGTGCACACGAAAACAATCAGCAAGCCTTGGTCTTTGTGACGAACAGTCTTTACTTATAATCGAATCCCATGGGCGACGTGAGGTGTACACCTATTAATAATCAATCAGCAAGCCTTGGTCTTCATGACGAACAGTGTTCACTTGAAATTGATACACAATGTCATGGGCGAGGTGAGGTGCACACCTAATTTATCAGCAAGCCTTGGTCTTCATGACGAACAATGTTCACTTGAAATCGATATACATAATCCCATGGGCGAGGTGAGGTGTACACCAAATCAATCAGCAAGCAATAAAACGGCGCTCAAAAAAAATATTTGACATAACTTTTCCCACGGTTGAGAATCCCGTCGTGCAGAAAAAAGCACTTGGCCCAGACCAAGGCTGCTATGGTATTGTTTAATATTATAATACCCCCATGTGCACTACCACTGTACTACCGAGTTCGAGCCAATCGCACGAGTGAATCTGCACCTCACGGGGACGAAAAAAAAAGGGAAATTGACAAAATCGGGTACACCCGGGTGGTTCCTGAACAAAATCGGGTACCTTTTTTTTCGCGACGGGGCGCGCTCACGTACGTCTGCAAAACGCCTCCAAATCGCCTTCTGGCGCCTAAATCCACTGCGCCTGGTGTACGCGCACCACCCCAAACCGTTTTTTCGGCGTTCGAACCCTAAAAAAACTAGTAGGTTTTTATTTATTTTTGGCGCAACGTAGCACACCATTCCATTCCGGATTCACATCGCGATTTTTTAACCGCACGAACGCTTTCAAGACCACAAAGCAATAGGGGGGGGGGTCACTCGCGCGAGACGCGTGCAACGATAGAGGTATACCTTTTTTTGGCTGTTTGCTTTCTGAATGACGGGGCTCCTCAACCCAAAATCGTCGGGAAAAGGCCATTTTTTTCTTGGCAAGATTCTCGTTGTGTACCTAGGCCATGGGATTGTTCATCCGGTAGTACTTTTTTTTTTTTTCCGGCGGATGGGGAAAAATAATGCTTTAGCTCACCACACTTCCACAGCAATTTTATTCTTCTGCAAATCAGTTTTTGGGAGAGGTCTTAAGCTCCCAAACTGAGGAACCTCAGAAAAAAATGGTGCGCCTCTGGCGTAGCACGTGTCGCGAGCGACATCTATAGCCGCTGCTAGTAGAAGGACCCAAAAGCGACCCCCCCTGCCACAGCTTGGGTCCCCAGGACCTGCTACCTCTACCCCAGCGCTGATCTGTTTCTATTCAGCAAAAGTAAAAACACGGCGGCAGCGATAATACCGCGGTTACATACGCAAGTGTGAACGAAAGCACATCCATCCTCTGCACGGACCAAGAAATCTAGCCTGGACCTGACATACACTGGTTTTCATGAGAGCCACTACAGTAGTAGTACGAACAGAAAATACAGCCGTGGTGCCTCAATAGTGCGGTGCCTTGCCACATGACATACCCGCACTATAGTACCCCAAATCATCCGGGATAGTGAGGTACTCTATAGGACGAAGTCGCGACCCGCGAACTTTACCGCACTAAAGTGGCGCCCCGTATTGAAGGCACTGTACCAACGTGGGACCATGACTGCACTACCACGGTATTTGCATTCTGGCAGCACTACTACTGCCGTGCAGCAGGATGAGACACAAAAATCCGGGCGTTCCAAGAGCTTCCGCCACCAGGCAATCAGCGCCGGCGGTCTCCCTCTCGTCTCCGACTCTTCAAACGCGCAACGTCAACACGTGACGATAAAAACCAACACACCACACGACGCAAACCGGTGCCTTTCCCCGAACCCTTTGACAAAACGTCGTTCGTTCAAGTCACCGCCCTGGTCCCACCCATACCCAGGAAGCCGCCAAAGCATAGCAGCCTTTTCCTTCCACCACACCACCGTAACTTTGCAGACATCCCAACCCTGACTAAAAACTCCACATCGCAACGCGTCAAAAAGAACGGCACCCTCGCCGCTCCACCCTCTGCCCCCGCTCCCCCTAGCCCCACCCCCAGCTACGCAGACATTGGAAACCTGAACAAGAAACTCCACGCTCTCAGCAACGCGCATGCACTCCTCCGGGCCCCTCTCTCTTCCCCCCTTTCCCCTGGGGCCCTCCCTCCCCACCCACTCCCCCTAACCCCCATGCAGGATACGAGTATGAGTACACCCTCCCACTCCCCCTCTCCCCGCCGAGCCATGCCACCGTGGTAGAGACTGCACGGTAGGGCCCTAATGCGTCCGGAAAACGGAGCTCATCATCTGAGGAACTACTCTACTACCCAACATCTCGGCAGTGCCGTGTAGGTTTTACAAACGTAACCGTTACGCGCCCACGAAGCCCATGCGAGCGTGCTTCGGGTGGGTTGTGCGCACACCTGTTATCAAAAAGTCGGTTATGGGGTGAGAGATCTACAGCTCTTGATGATACACTAGCAATTAGGAACCCGAGCAAAAAAATTCCCCGAAACTCTCCACCTAACGTGGCACGACTTGTGGCGAGCTATAGAGCTCCTCGTGTTACTAATAGGAACCAGAGCAAAAGTGGGTACCGCTTCACCCGCTACCGTGGCGCAACCCCAACCCTAGCTCTCCACGTAGACCTCGTAAGGGCAGGCCGGCGCGTACACCGCGCCCGTGAGCGCATCCCTCAGGCACAGGCTCGACAGCCGCGCCAGCCCCGTCCTCGCCGCAGTCAGCCTCACGGTCGCCCCCCTCTCCGCCCCCTTCTCCAGCAACCCCAGGGGTACGGCCGCATCGAGCGGGAGGAGGTCGCCCAGCGCCGTTGGCGCGGAAGCGGCGAGATGGATGCCGGTTCGGGGTCCCGTGCCGTTTCGCGTTGTTCCATTTTGGATTGTTGAGCGACCGGAGGCGGGAGTTTGGGCGGAGAAACCGACCCCGCCGCGGGAAGGGAGGTTACCGCTGTCGCGGGATGACGCGCGCGCCGTCGCGGGGGAGACCTCGAGAGCAGGAAGGCAGGTGTTTCGTGCGGGGAGGGGGGGGGGCGAACGGACGGAGGGATAGAGGGGCGAGGAGATAAATTGGAGACGGTAAATGGCGAGGGGAAGGGCATTCGTGGGCGCCCCCCCCAAGCTTTACCTGCATAACAACAACAACAACAACAACAACAAAACGCGATACTTGTTCCGCACTCACCGGAGGCGACACGCCCCGCGCCGCACCATCATCGCCATCGGTTTCACCCCACATCTTTTTGCCGCCGCTCCCGCTCCCCGGGCTTTCGAAGCGAACGCCTTCCAGGGACAGCTGTGCAATATCGGTGGGGTCTTCGGTGAACATGACGACGAGGTCTCGAACGCCGTCGGAGAGATTTCGCACGCGGAGCATCACCTGGATAGCGTCGACGGCCGCAATGAGGGGACAGGTTGTGACACGTGGGGCAGGCGCGGCTGCAACTTTTGTTTTGTCTATTATGCCTGCATTGTTGCTCCCGCTCTCTCCCTATTCGAACCCGGTAACTCAGATCCTGGGTCACATAGCAGGCACC
The DNA here is from genome assembly GCA_012845835.1 of Undaria pinnatifida. Lineage (NCBI taxonomy): Eukaryota > Phaeophyceae > Laminariales > Alariaceae > Undaria > Undaria pinnatifida. The sequence continues at coordinate 7,524,055 of JABAKD010000022.1, forward strand.
ACCCCCCCCTCTCCACCACGGTTACCTTCACTACCGTTTCTGATGGTGCTGCTATGGCGAAATTATGGAGAGTGGGACATGCTGCTATTGCTGTTTATTGTTGCTGCCTCTGCTACCACCAAAACACGACCTCCACTGCTACTCCACTCCATCAAATACCTTGTCCCATCCCATTCCATTCCACACCATACCGCCAAACACTTGCACCCATCCCCCATCCTGTCCTAAACCCCCAACTAATCCCATCTTCGTCGCCACTATCGCTACTACTCCATTCAATCCCACCCCATGCCACCCAAACAACCTGCACCCCCATCGCCGGACAACATCCCCCGGCCACTCCGCCGCCCAACACCGGCACCTACCCACCCACCCACCCACCCACCCACTCACTCACTCATCTACTCCGTCACATCCCACCCGCCCACCCACCCGCTCACCCATCCACCCCCCCACCCCCCCACAAAGATGCCAGGAGACCGCGGTTTATCCCGTTGACTGACTCTACTAGCCGCCCCCCTAGACTTGAAAAAATATACATGAATAAAAAAAGAGACCGTGACGCGCCTAAACAGACCGGCATCCCCCCAAAAGCATATTTACCCCTCCACTCACCCCATCATCCCCCTTCACCCCTCCCACCCTCCCCAATTCCCTATCCCCCCCCACCCCCCACCCACCCACCACCCCCCATCCACCCACCCTCCCATCCACCTACCCTCCCATGCGCCTACCCTCCCATCGACCCATCCACCCACCCACGACCACCCACCCTTCCGCCCACCTACCCCCTTCCTCCCTCCCACACATCCCGACATCCCCAGTCTCCCTTTGTCTCCCCCGCACACCCCCTCCCCACTCCCACATCCCCACAACCCCCCACCTCTCTCCAATGCCCCCCACCCCGCACCCACCTCGAAGACGCGGTTGAGCCTGACCCGTGGCTGCCCCTTGATCCTCACAAGCACCTCATCTCGGGCGCGCGGCTCCGACTGCCACTGAGCCAAGTGAACGGAAGTGGTCGGTCGCGACTGTGTCGACAGCGATTTCGCGGCGGCCGAAAGTGCCCGCGGGGAAGAGGCCGAAGGTGTAACAGCGGTAACGGTACCACCCAAAGCTCTGCTGCTGCAGCTACCGCTACCGCCGTCGAGCGTCCAAACGTATGTCACCTTCGAGAAATAGCACCAACAACAACAGCAACAGCAGCGGAAACAATAGCAACAGCAGCAGCAACAGCAGCAACAACAGCAGCAACAGCAGTAGCAACACATCAACAGCAGCAGCAACAACAACAGCAAAAACAGCAACACCAGCAGCAACAACAACAGCAACAACACCAGCAGCAACAACAACAGCAACAACAGCAGCAGCAACAGCAGCAGCAACAGCAACAGCAGCAGCAACAGCAGCGGGGGGAGGGGGGGTAGGAGCACCGTGACCAACTTAGCACGTCCAGCATAATGAACACCTTTTTGGCAACGTCTCAAAATCCGCCCACCCTCCCTCCGTCCGTCCCAGTAGTGTCCACGACTTGCCCTGGCTTCGGCACAATAAACATCCGTAGGACAAACGAGCGGCCGGTGTATCACACAGCTTGCAAAGATGAGTATCGGCCCCAAATTTATCGCACTCACAGCTGATGCGTTTAAAATATTTTCTTACAAAATACAACGGTTCATACTCCACACAAACTCTTCGTTATATCTTCCTTCCCAGAATTTTCCCAGGCGATCGGGGCTATAGGGTTAGGGTTGAGCGTCAACCATGTCTCCACCACATGGTCCAAGCTAGGGCAATTCGCAAACAGTCCCCCGCTCTCCCTCCCCTGTGTCAGAACTATGATCACAAGACAGGCCAAGTTTCGCTTGAAATCCCCTTATCAAAGCGTGGATTTTCCCACCCCTGAGAAAAAATCGCAAGACAGGCCAATTTTGGTCGAAACCCTCTCCCTTACCATAGCGCAATTCTCCAACCCTTCAAAATAACTCACAACACACGCGAACTTTGGTCGAACAACCCTAACATATCGCGATATTTCCCATTAACTCACCGGACTCTCAAAGCGACCACCCGCGCGTCGTGGCGGCAGCGGTTCCATGATCGGGGATATAGCTAGCACGAACCCCTGCACCTCCCCGGGGGCTAACTCTAGCGGGAGAGGCGGCTTCGCCACCCACGAGGCGGAGAACACCCGCGAGAAAGTCGTCGCATCTATGCCTCCGGAAAGCGGCGGCTGCTCGATCGATCCTTCCAGGCCCTGCCGCCGTCACCGACGTAAAAAAATAACGAAAAAGCGTACATAATGTTGAAAAACAAAACCGAAGGAGGAAAAACAGCGAAAAAATTGAAGACAAAACGAAACGGCGGGGCAAAAACAACGAAAAAAAACAAAATGAAACGGCATTGTGGAGGGTGGCGCCGCAGCAGCAGCGTGGTAGCAGCAGCGCGGTAGCAGCAGCAACACCACAATTAATACCAAGCTAAAACCACCAACAATAATAAGATCACCAACGACAACACCAACAACGCCACTACCACCACCACCACCATCATCATCCACCAACAATACCAACACCTCCCCCCCTCCTCCCCCCCCTACACCCCCGCCGCTAACGTACCTCTAACGGCGGGGGCGAGCCACCCTTCGGAGCCCCTCCCGGCATCCTTCTCCTCGCTCCTCCCCCACCCCTCCCCCCGCTCCCTCTTCCCGCCTTCCCGGGTGCTGAAAACCCCAGCGACGACGCCCTTTCTCCGCACCGCGCCGTCGCGTCCACGTGCGCTTCCACGTCGTGAATCGTGATTTTGGCGGAGGGATGTGCGTTACGCGCCTCGATCATTACAAGACATCGACTGATTGCTCCCGCGACGGTGGTGGTGGTGGAGGTGGAGGAGGAGGAGGAGGAGGAGGAGGAGGAGGAGGAGGGGCAGGATCTACTGGTGATGGCGATGGGCTGAACCACGGACATCGGGACGAAGCAGCGCTTGACTGGGAGGCGCACAGGCGCAATCCTTGCGGGGGGGGAGGCGGGGGGGGGTTAGGGAGGGGGGGGGTGGTTAGTGGGAGGGGTGGTGATGTTGGTGTTGGTGGTGTTAGTGTTGGTTGTTGTAGTTGTTTCATCGGTGGGAGGGGAAAGGGAGCAGGAAGACGAGGGGAAAGACGCAGTAGCAGCAGGCACGGAGGAGCGCGCGTCAGAGAAGCAGCAGCGACGGCAGCAACAGCAGCAGCAGCAGAAGCGACAACCACAACAACAACAACAACAACAACAACAACAACAACAACAACCACAACAACAACAATGTGGGATTCAAGCAGGAAGGAAGGAAGGAAGGAAGGAAGGGGTTCCCACGCACGAGTCCAATCCACACACCCACCTACCCACCCTCTCACCTGCTGAGCGCAAACAGGCTGTCCAGTCGGCTGGCGTAGTCTCCTCCGACTCCCCTTCTTCGACCCCCTCCCGCCGCCCCCTGCCCCCCGGTACCACCATTGCCATTACCATTACCATTGCCGCTGCTGTTCGGCGCGGTCAGGCCGTTCCTAGATGTCAGGCCTGCGCCGCCCTCCCGCTCACCCTTCACTGTCGGGGACACCAGCGCCTCCAGAGCTACCGCCTGCCCGAGGAACTCCACGGGCACTTGCACCTGTGTATCGTATTGACGTAAAACCACAGCAAGAATACGAATACGATTAAGGAGAGTATGAAAAAAACAAAACGACAACAAAAAGTAAGATGAATAGCAAGAAAAATAACAAGAAGAGCAAGAACAAGAACAAGAAATGAACGCACAGTTGGCGTATTTGAAGGAAACAAAAAAAAGCGTCCGATTAAAGTTGAAGTTGTATAAATAGGAGGCTCACGAATTATTTGCTACACGTTACAATCAGTCACCGAGATGCAGTTGGCCACAGCCATCTACCGAACAAAACAGTAGAGTTTACCACATACCTGGTACCAGGTACTCTAGAAAATGGTTGAGACACACCGTGTACGAGACGGAGATCATCCGTACATTGGTTGATTTGGGTTTGATTGTGTTACGCTCAAGGCTAGGCTCAAAGTTAGATGTAGAGATAGATATGATTCGCTATGGCAACCGTTTCTCGAACAGGTGGTTAGCTACGCTCGATCAAAAATAAAACCCGTACCTCGACATCTAGAGGGTAGACCAGTTCCCCCGCTTCTCCGCGCGCCGCGGGACTGTCAAGGTCGAGGCGGACGCTGCGGTTGGTACGGGTAAGAACGCCCCTGTCTCTAGCGTTCTCACGGCCCTCGTAGTCTCTCCAGAGGGAGGGCTCCTCCGAAACGAATGTCGCCCCTGTCGAAGCCACCGCCTTCGTGGTGATCTTGTGGAAAACACAAAACACACAAAACACACAAAATGCGTATTCGAAAACAAGCGTGACACGATGGCAAGTACAGAACACACATATCTACAGTAACTCAATTCATAAGTAGTGTGTGCACAATCCTAAAGAGGTCGGCCTTCCCACTCACCAGGCGCGCGCGTGGGCTCTACACGTCTACAAACCATTGCAGCGGCGCAGCATGCAGCCAAGCAAAGTCCCTTGAGGGGGGCGTGCACATCTCACGATGGCATCGGGGAGAGACGATGCGATGGATGAGCCATCAGGAGGTTCAATGAGCTTGTGTCGGCGTCTCGTACTCGTATTTACTGCTTGCACATGTAACTTTTTTTTCGCGTACTAAGACAACTGCGCGCTAATGTTGTTGAATCAATACGTAGGCCATTGCTGTGTGCATTAGGCCATTGTTGTTGAGTGTATTCCGTGCTTGAAACATCCGTGTAACTGCGCCAGGGAATACGTGGGAATAAATCGACGAGCCCAACGGGGGTTGGCCATTTCGTGAGCTGGTAGCGAGTTTGATGAGGCCTGCTAACCAGAACAGACTTGGCAGTTGCGTTTATTGTCTAGGGTGTGATGTTGAACAGCGCGGGATGGCGACGTACCTCAAGCTCTACGTTGAGCTCGGCGCCGAACTGGAGCCAGCGATTTCGCCGCCCATCGCGGCCACTGCTGCCGCCACCGCCACCTGTTTTTAATATTTCGACCGGCAGACACACCGTTGGCCACAAGCGCAACAGGGTTTTACAATTTGAGGCGTTCTCTATTCTCTCGATTTGTTAGTACGCACCCACACCCACACCCACCACGAATTATACGACTTGGGAAGAACGCAGCTTGGAACTCCCACGGCCTAAGCATGAGGCCTTTTGCAATGGGTTGCATAACGCGAGAGACCAACGGTGTTGACGTGTTGACTTTATGATGCTCGTACTGGCTTCGCGCAGCGCAACAAAGCTCGAGGATAATGCTGTGGCGCAAACAGCACCCATGATGGCTATTAGTCTAATGCGAAGTACAGCAGCCCCAGTATACACCGGTCCCAGGTACGTACACTATTAACACGTGCTGATCTAGTGCGGACGGTTTGGACACGAGAGGTGCTCGCAACTTGCAGCTACGTACTGTGCTGTATGATATGGACAAAGGTGTCTCGAGTACTGCCGGATAAGACTGCACGCTGGTTGCCGGCTCCCGCCCGAGAGAAGTTGGACTGCAAGCAACCAGCCTGTACGTACGGTTCATAGCGGAGCGCAAAGTATGGCGAGTGAGAGGAGGGGGGGGGGGAAAGGCAGCACCCCGCCTCAACCACGTCCCGCTGCACCCGGTTGCACCTATGCATACAACATCCGTAGTAGTGGAAAAATACGCTCACCATTTTCACCGTCGAACTTGACCACCAGCACTCCAGACAGGCACTCTCCTTGGTAAGAAACGCGACTCGAAGACAACGCGCGCCCCGCAGCACCGCCTTGCGAACGGCCGTCTTCTTCAGCACCACTGAAGCCTTTCGCTACCGCCCCGGCCTTCCCTCGGTCTAGCAGTCGCAGCTCTATTGGAGCGTCTCGGAACTCGCCCAGGGCCCACTCCGACTTGGGGTCCATCTTGACTTGGCGGGTGCTCTATTCCTTGCGCGGATTGATGCAGTACGATACCACCGCTGCCGCTGCGGGTATGGAAACAGGCCACGAGAGTTGTTCCAAAGTGTAATGTTCCTGTATGCCGCAGATCCGCGCCTCTCACACCTGATAGAGAATAGTACGCGGACACGGGTCCCAGCGTGACCGTTTATTGCTAGACGTGCTACCGATTCGGGTCTGTTGTACTGCCAACTCGGGTCTGTCTCACACAGGAGTACGTAGCGATGCTTCGACCTGCGCGTCTCTGTACCGAGTTGTGTAGTCCGTAATCCGCCCATTGGGTCCGCAGTAAGGTTACGGAGTTTGAAGCGGGGTTTCCAGTGATTCAGGAAAACGTTCCTAAACCGGGGGTGCATATTGCAGATGCGCCGCCACATGACGCGAAACATGATAGCACACATTGACTGCTCCTGACGCCGAGACGCAACACACGATGCGCAACTTGGAACTCCTGGCAATGGTATCCTTCTCATGGGGAGTGCAGGTATTGCGATGTTTCTCGATGTCCTTCAGAGGCACGCTGCCTGACGGCGTGTAAATGAGACTTCATGTTTCTATTGTCATTGTTTAAACCTGACAGTCCGTTTTCGCCCTTCTGACCACGCATGGTTTTCTCATCACATGCCATGGCGTACCAGAGGTGAAGAACAGATACGGTAGCAGCAGCTGCAGTAGTAGTACTCATCATCGACAGCGACCACATGACGGCTTTTCTCTCTAAATCTCCCCCTCCATCCGCCCTGTCCCCTAGGCATTCGCCCCTCCTCTCGCTATTCCTGCCAAGGATTCAACGTCCTGTTCGCGTGGCAGCGCGGTATCGGCGATACGTTTCGGAGACGTCGGCGGCGGCACCCGAAGCAACCAGATGGGCCTCTCCCGTCGACATGGGCGAGCGCATAGGCTATCGCCTCTTGGCGCGGCCTCACCTTCCTCCTCCCCGGTGGAGTATTTCATGGGCCTGTTTGGGGGCTCCTCGGCAAAACGAGGAGCAGGAGGAGGTGGAGGGAAAGGTGCCGCAGAGGCGCGGGAGGCGGACCTGCTGTCGGCGATCGAAGCCATCGAGGGGAGGGGAAGGTGTGACATATAATAGGATATGTGCCTCCGCGTTTGTTTACAGGCATCCAGCAGGTTTGCGCCCAATAGCGTAGGGAACCGTATTAATACTGTAGGATGCGATGCTGCCTCTGATTGCGTTGTTGCTGCTGGCTGCGCTGCTTCTGCTTGCTGCGCTACTGCTGGTGCTGCTGCTGCTTCTGCTATTTTGCTGATACTTGCAGCAGGACCACCTCCCGAGAGTAGGGGAAATAATACATGGCAGGGTTCGGGTTAACTTGTTCGTTCACTCGTGCGTGTCAGTCCAAAGGTCTGAAAGACAAACACAAGCACACCCCTAAGGCACTGAATCAGCACTCAGCCTCGCCGAGAATGGCACATCAACATAGCGCAGTGCACCCCCAGAACAAGCAACCTACCTGGTATATGAGAGTTGATGTGGCGCTATCAGCTTAGCGTTTAACATTATTTATTAATCCATAGCGTCCGCAAAAACGGAAACAACATTATTTGCCATTTGTTTCTTGAATATCCCCTCCTGCGCGCCTCACCAAGTAGAGGTGTCACTGAGGAGCAGCGGGAGGTCCTAGACAGGGCGGTCGAAGCCCTGGAAGGAGACGGAGACGCTTCGGGGGCGGCCTCTAGCCCCCTAGTAGACGGCAGCTGGAGGTTGATCTTTACCACAACCCCCGGGACAGCGTCGCCGGTGCAGCGCTCCTTCGTCGGAGTGGACGGCTTCGCGATCTACCAGGACATCGATATTTTTTCCGAGGTGAAAAGACCATTATGAAAAAGCACGCGAAAGAGGAGGCGATCGGGGAGGACGTGGAGGCGGTTGTTGGACACACTGCGATGGGTGGGGTGTTCGTTAGCTACAAGTGGGATAGGTTTCAAGTCATTGTATTACGTCTCCCGACCACAGGGTATAGGCAAGTCGAACAGAGAACTCATGCGTGAGACCTCCGAGAAGAGTGAGCTCCTGAGCGGGAGCGCACGGTAGTCTACCATCAAGAACGCCAACCAGGTACTAATAGGTACCCAATAATTGTCCAGAAGCCCGAACCGGCACGAAACTGATACGTAACTGTCATACTGAAAATCACAAACCAACATGGGGGTATTGGAACATTGCGGCGACGGGGTTATTGACAGTAGGCAGGAGTCACTAATAATAGCGGCTGATGTCGGTGCGCGGAGGAAGGGGAGGGTTTGGGAACGAAGGGGATTCGGCTTGTAACCCCCCTCCCCTTTATATGGAAACGCACGAGCACCTAAATGTCGGACGTGCTTCCATTAAAGAGCCACTCCGACCGTACTGTAACTCTCTCTACATAGTTTTTTTTCTTTTTTTGCATAATTTTTCTTTTCCGCAGCAGCTGTATCGTTTCCAGTATAAGCGGCCTATGGAAGGCGTCTCATGGAAAGCGTCACACCTCCTGAACCACAGCTGCATCGTCCGCTGATACGATATGTGAAGAAAGCTCACGTTCAGCCCAATATTTTTTTTATCTAACAGCATATCACGAAAGCGTACGCCTTGTTGTGTTTGCATCCCGGAAAGATACGCCTGAATTTTGGTCATTTTGCAACCCCTAACCCGCTCAACTACATTGCGGCGCTCGTGCTGTAAGGAACGCGGGATTCCGTTAGAGGCTGGCATCGGTCGACATGCCAGTGGTGCCGAAGTTCAACGGTAAACAACATCGGTGGCGCGAGAATTCGTACCTTTTTTCAGGGTGACCAATAGATGGCAGAGTGATAGTTACAACGTTAGCCTGTGGGGTGTTTTGCGGGTTGAAGCGAGCATCGGAGTGTACTGGAAGAAGTACAAAAATATTGCCGTGAATGCAAGCTTTCTTCACATGTCACATGCGTGGGGCTTCGTGCTGTGGTTGCGGAGATATCACATTTCCGTAAGGCTTTATTCCTACCACTAGAATATTATATACTGTAAATAGTGTGGATTCTTCTTAAAAGTTAGATTGGCTCACTCGAAACATCAACCAAAACACACAAAAACAATGTCTGGAGCGGCTCCTTAATAGTAGAAACGGTGCTCCGTCTCGACAGGGATCGGGTTCAGTGGCGTAATGACCAAGGCATACAACAAATGAGTATGCCCCTCCCCCTCCTCCCGATGACACCATATATACCTCGGCAGCAACATTCTCAGACGTGACAACGGCAGTTGCAGACTGTTGTTGTCCTTTGTGGTGGTGGCGATGGCGATTTCGTGAAGAGAAGAAACGATTATGTGTTAAAGCTGACAGCAGCCTGTTTAGTATCGGAGCGGCCTCCCGTCTGTGTGTTCGTGTGTCGCCAACCCCAATTACATACGCGCCCGCCAATAATTCGGAAACGATTTACTTCAATTTAGAATGGGATCATTTATTCAGCAGCCCAAGCGTTGACCGTTCAATCGAAGAGGCCCGGCAAGTTGACTTCCCTCCCCCTCCTCCCCCATTCTGCGCCAGGAGTCTGCCCCGACTGTCACCAACGTAGTGGATTTTGGACCGCGGGTAGGCCAGCTGCGAGTCACGGCCCTCGCCAGCACGACGTCGAGGCCGATGGAGGGGTTCGTGCCGAGGAGAGGGGACGGACGTCTTTTCGGTCTGAACATCCTCGGGGTCAGTCAGACCACGCCTCCGAAGGTGAGCTACTCATGGTTATTGTGGTCAGGAGGGGAGGGGCGATGGGGATAGGGAGGGAGGGCGGGAGGCGGGGAGTCCGGAGAGAGGCGGGGACCGAGGGAAGCGAAACGAAGTTTTATGTGGGGCTAGTTCTTGATTTTGTAAAGCGGCGGTTCAGTGGTTGCCTTACCGTCGGCGCGAGCTGAAGCGTTTTATGTCTAGATGCATTGTGTTGCTTGGGGGGGAATTTGAGATGCGCTTGCGTGGGTTCATGGGTCTGCGCATTGGTGAGTGTGTGTTGGTCTAGTTGTGTGGCGGTGGAGCGCAGGAGGAAGGTGAACCAAACCCTCCGAAAGTGTGGAGAATAATGCACGGAAGAAGGGGCGCTGTGAATTGCAGTGCTTGTGCTCAAACATACCAGCACGCAGATTGGGACTCTTCTGTTTCGGCAACGAGTACTGCTAATTTAAGGACCACTTTGTGATCGGCGGTCTTTGCATTGCGCACATTGCAATGGAATTAAACCGTGTTAGGAATAGGGTAGCTGAGGATGTATTTAGTGATTACTTCCTCCCCCTCCCCCTCTTGCTTTCACGTATTGTCACCATTGTCCTCCCATTCGTCGTCCGCGTATACACGTAGGTCTCGTGCCACCCAAGTGTATGCTGGACGACCGTTTTAGCTCTATGATAAGCGTACGATCAACCATTCCCTGAACAAATCATAACGATTAGACAAAACCGAGCTATACGTCGTATACGCTTATCTGCACCGGACTCATTCACGCGCGTTCGAGGTCCGGGCACGCTTGCGTTCGCCAGCGGCCATAGCGCGCTCAACGGAAAACGTGCAGTTACTCCCGGGAACGACCAGTCATATGAGTTTTCCTTTTATCCACGGCACCTCAAACGCGGTCGTGTATCTGCTTAGTGTCCCAAGTCGTTCAAGGGGACATTTAATGGCCATACTCTCGTCGTGGAACCTTTTTGAGTACCAGGTAGGTACGACTAATTATATACGACTGCTGGGCCCAACATGTATGCGTCGCGCGTTCCGGAGCGTGTTGCTTACATGAGAGTTTTCCGTCCCCCATACCCCCTCGTGTCCACGTTGTATGCGCGTTGCGTGTGCGTTGTGCTTGCATTGGATGCGCTTTTTGTGTGCGTTTCATGCGTGTTGCATGCGCGGCACCTCGCTTCTACGCCACGTCGGAATGAAGGACCCGAGCGCGCGCATTGACTTCCAATTTGACGAGGCCAGCTTCGACTTCAAGGCACTCCCCTTTACCATACCCTACCCGGTTCCTTTCCGGTGGTTGGGGGACGAGGTGCGTCAAGTGTATCTAGCGTCCATCATGTCGATTTTTTGTTGTTATACGCGCCCCCGGGGCGTCGCACGTTTAGTTTAATCCCATTGAAGTGGCCATCGAGGTTTTGGTTCTCGCCGCCATATATCGGAACAACCTCCCCCAGCTGTGGTCACCTGGAGTCGATGGAGTCTTGGTTGGTTCTTGCTGTGTATGCTGTTATTGTCCGCAGATCGAGCCTTTGCTGACAAAACGGCCGCTCCGTCGACGTTTTTGCTTGGATGGTCGGGAGGCGCCGGTCAGTCCCGGCGGTCTTGTCCCACCGCTGTTCTGCCCTCCGAGCTGTTCCGCTTGTGTATCGTAGAGCTTTTGTCAGCCTCGGTGCGGCTCGAGTGGTTTTGTCCATGGCACTGCGCGCGAACCTCCGCAACATGCGACTGGATGCCCGTGGGTCCTTCTAGTGAACTTATTTTGTGACGCCTCTCGCTATGTTTGGACGTCGTCGAGCAGGTCAAGGGGTGGATAGACATCACGTATCTGAGCGAGAACTTGCGGATAGCGCGAGGCAACAAGGGCACCCTCTTCGTGCTCCGGCGGCCGTCGTCATCATAGTAGTCGTCGACGGCGTCGGTGTCTGGCAACGCGGCGTGATGGCCGCGTGCACGCGTGGCACGCTTTGGTCTGGAAAGTGCAGCAGCTGTGCCACAGGCTTTGATGAATAACCGGAATATTCGTTAGTTGAAGCCAACGAACAGTTTGGAGTGGGAGCGAATAGATGCTGTTTGTTATAAAATTTCGCTGTCGCTGTCGCGCCGCAGAGGTGTGCGATAAATATGTGCGGGGTTGGGTTGGCTCTTCGACCACTAATATTGATAGCGTTCTACGCTTCTTATTTCCCCTTTTGCCAGCGTTTCGTTATCCGGTGCTGTTGCTTCTTCGCTGCAATCCGGTCGTGTCCAAGACGCCCGCGTGTTGGGTGCCTTATCGTAGCATATGTTCTTCGTGCTGCTGCTCTATCCGAGGATAGATAACGGCGCCTGCCTTTCATCACAACAAGTAAGAATGCCCCCCCTTCCTCCCCCCAGAGTGTGCCGATGCGCAATGATTTACTAAACCACAGTTAGTTGTTCCCGATCCCATTCCCTGGTTGGTTAGCTCCTGACTATGAGCCGTGATAGATGGTTCAGGCGTGGAGCATTAGTTCTCCCAGCAGATAAGGCAGGTGGAAGTGACCACATCGTGCGTCACCATCTGCGTAAACACAATAAATCAAATAATCAAATACGAAATACCAAAGAAAGCGCCAATAACCCGAACCGAAACGTACCTGCAACATGTTGGACGGCCAAATACGAACATCGCTTCTACCGGTATCTACGTACTCGTATGGCCGATAGTCAATATGATAGAGGTGTGAATAATGAGCCACGCCACAAAAATGTTGAAAGGCTTAGTTTGGCTAACCTTTTACTCGTGGTGGTCAAAGGACGAATACCCTCTAATTCAACAATGTCCCAATGACGTGCCGAGAGGTGAGATCCACCCGGCATTCGCTGTTGGCCCGTTTATAGCTTCGTTTAGATAGCTTGGCTCTTCTTTGCTCCCGGTCAATGAAGGGAGGAAGTGCATAGTACCTGTATCCGCAGTAACGACTCACCAGCTCTCACAGGACACTATCTCGTCGAAATGCTGCCCCAGCCGGACCTTCTTTTTGCTGAAGATCACACTGCCACCTCAGGGCGACAGGTCCTTCCCATGGTTGGCGCGGCCGACCTTGGGCCCACCGAACTTCTAGGAGTCCCCCACGCCCCATTAGTGCGCGCACCCATTGACGTTTTCCAGCGTACGGATAGCGTCGCCGCCTTCTCCCCGTCCACGGAAGTGTCTGAAGTTGCGGCCGTTTCGGAGCCCTCCCTCACCGCAGCTGCAGCCACGGCCTCGCCCTCGCCTGCCCTTGCTCGAGCGTTCGACTCCCGAACGACGTACTTCGTTCCTGCGCGTCAGGGACCGTCCGCCGATGCATTTTTGCACAACATAGCTTTCGATTTACATAGCCCGGAGTGGACCCCTGTGGCCATCCAACGACTAGGCGACGTTCTCTGTGAATTTCTGAACTTTATTTATTGATCCAAAACGGATTTTTGGCTGTTTGCTCTCTGATGCCTTTCAAGATTTCGGTGCAAGTGGGCAGCGCACATGTCACCTCCCGGCCCCATTGCATCAACCTGATTTTGGCCACAAAGAGGTGGACGCCACTCTCAATCAGTATCTCGCTGCCGGTCTAATCCAACAGTCGACTTCGCCGTGCTCGAGCCCGCTTAAGATCGTCTAAAAAACAGTTGGCGACCGGTGTTTGGATCACCGTGGACTACAAGAAGCTCAATTGATCAGCAGACTCGGTCAGCTGCCTATCCCGCGCGCGAGTCAGGTCCTGGATTATTTTGGGGAAGGAGGTGTTTCTCCTTCTTCGGCCTCGTGCCGTCGTTCCGTCAGACAACCACGCGCACAAATACGCGATTCCACACATGGCTGTTTCGCACTCCAGCGGGTCTTTGAGACGAGTTGCTGGTTATACCGCAGAGCAGAAGCGCAGCGCCTCGTTGGTTTTGTCAGGGTCGTGAACGAGGTTACCAACGGCTTGGAACAGGTTGCGGCGTACCTGGGCGATGTAATCGTGTTCGATTTAGACCCGTCGGCCCACGTCAAGACCATTCGTGCCCTCTTCAAACGACTACGCAATCTCGCCCGCGGGCGTGCACCCAAACGCAGAGAAAGTGTAGGCTTTGACTCTCGTGCCCATGCCCCGCCTTCTGAAACAGCTGCGCCCTCTCCTAGGTAGCCTTTCGCATTACCAAAGGTCCCTGTGAGATAGGTCCAATCGGATTCGTGACCAATAGCCGCCTTCCTCAAGAAGGGAGACACATTTTGGTTCACATCAGCCATGGAAGCCATCGTGCGTGACGTGCTCGCAGAGGTCGCCGCTGCACCAATCCTGATCTCCCCCCATTGGGACGCCGTGGAGGATGGCTTGCGCCCTTTCCGAGTGTTCTGACATCGATGGGTTTGGCGCTGCGCTTGAGCAGGAGCAGCCCGACGGCTCCGTGAGGTTCATCGCCTATGTTAGCTGCGCTATTCTCCACCCGGAAAGACATGGGGCTCCGCTCGATTTGGGGGCAGGTAGCATTCTTTTGGTGATCAAGTGCCTTCGAGGCTACCTTTGGGGCGCGAAGTTCGCCGCATTTTTTAGGATCACAAGGCCCTGGAAAATGTCGAAAGTTGGCAACCAAACCACCACGCGCGAGTCCAGCGGTCGCTCGAGTATCTCACCGCGTTCGATTACACACTCGAGCACCAGAAGGGCAGCGCCAGACGGTAATGCTGACTTCCTCTCGCGGCTACCACAGCCGGAGACTGAGACCGCAATGGTTCTAGCTGCCTCACCCCCGTAGACGATAAAGCCATATACCTCGTCAGGGCTTGCGGCCTACACACCTCTGTAAATAAGCCCTCGGCCTCGGCTTGGGTGCGCTGAAGCCCCAACCCGATAAAGTCGTTTCGGGTGGGTTCCCCTTGATCTGCGCTGGTTTTCGCGGTTTTCGCGCTCACGGGCCGCGTATGAAGATTGACGACCTTTCTGCTACTACCCGGGAGATGATCACCCGCGTTTCTGTTTTCGTCGATGCCGGTGATGAACGCCTCGGCTGCGCATCATTTTTACCTGCAACCGACGCCACTTTCACTCCGGTTTTCGCGGTTCCCTAAATTACCCCCGCCGGCTCCTTCGCCCCCTTCAGAGGCTTCGGTGGCACTACCGCCCTCAGGCCGCATCTTCACTCGGACACGCCGAAGGACAGCCAATGCCGGCGGCGCCGCGAAGCTTAGTGCTGATTATGGGTTCGAACCCAGCAGGGTCCCTCGGTGGCCTTCCTCTCAGGTCAACCCCCCACCGCGCGTTCCTCGCCTTCGATCGCCGTTTGGCCGTCTACCCGGGCCCACCTCGGGCCCCAACGCCTGTCCCGACGGTACTCACCCGGTCTGATCGCGACCGAGCGGAGCCTTTGAGCGCTCCATTTTCAGGGCTCTCGACCCCGTCGGGGCCTGCCTCCGCACTTACGGCCGACTTGAACGCCCTCGGTGCTGCTGCCGAATTGCTCTTTGGCGGTTCCGCTGCGCGTTATTCGCACGCAAACCGAGAGAGGGGGAAACACGCAGGCGTATTATGCCGCCATCCGATACGTTCTTCTCGGCCGGCCAAAGGCCCCGCCTATCAAAGCTTTGGCGCGTTTCCCCTCGCACCAGCGCCCCCCTTTCTTGGATATTCAGGGGCTCGCTGGCAAAGGCCGCCTCCATACTACCGACGAAGGCATTTTTCTCCTCGTCCGTCATCCAACCCCGACCCCCTACTCCGTTCGACCGGCGGGATGTGCGGGTTGCCTTTTGAGTTACGCACCAATTTGTGTTCATGTGCCGTTACTCATGCGCCCGTAAATCATGCAAGCCTGCCATGTTCGATTTCTTCCTGCCATCTCGGCACGGCACGTACACTTCGCATGATTCAAATTTCTATTGGCGGACATGAATGAGCATATGCACCCGCAGGTGTTATAATGCTTAGTTTGGGTAAGCTATTGGTTAACCTTTTGCAAGTGGTCAAACGGAATAATACGCCAATAATTCCTTAACAAATGGCGTCGTCGACAGACCATGTTTTTTTGGGGTCGTGGGTTCGAGCCCCACATCCACCATAATAAACTTTTTCAGATTTTCCCCATGGCGAACTTTAAAAATACTGTCCCCGGTATACCCAGGAAATGAAACGGCTTGGATAATTGACAGGTCCGCCCGTATATCCGGCCGACCTGCTATCCCGCCGTTTCAGGGGGGGGAGAGTGTTGTAAGGCTTAGTGTGGGTAAGCTATTGGTTAACCTTTCGCAAGTGATCAAACGGACTAATACCCCACAAATACCTTAACACAGGTGATTGCGCCATTGCTTGAAGTGTCAAACGCGGAAGACACCGCGATTGACGGTTGGTTGGGCTGTCATCTCGATTCCCCTTCCTCCGGAACCAGACATTGCGGTCAGCGTGGACTTTTTTGGGCCGCTGCCGGTTACGCCCCCGGGTAACACCAACCTCTTGCTTTTCACCTACCGTTTTAGCCCCCGCGCGGACACGTTCGCTGTCACCGCCACTGAATTTACAGCTGAGGGTACGTGTTTGTTGGTTATATAGTACTTGAGCTACGTAGTCACCGTGACTACGTAGCTCAGTGTGTAGTAATATACAATCAACAAAATATATGTTTGCGAGTCCATCAGTTGACTCTCACCGACTTCGTATCAGTGATTTCCGGGGCGCCCCCCTCGCCACGCAATACCGTAGAGTACTCAGGAGCAAACTATCGTAACCATTCACGTCCTCAGCGCGAACGCTCGCCAAGACGTTATTTCCCTTCTTACATTTCCGGGAGAAAAATCGGAAATATGAAGTCGGCGGGAACCGAACCCACGACCCACCGTTTATTGGTTACATAGCACTACCCACTGGCTCACGTATTGTATAGTACTACCCAGTGAGCTACGCCGTCACGTAACTTCGTAGCTCAGCGGGTAGCACTATATAACCAACAGTGCTAAAGTACGGCCTTGAAAGGTCTATAACTATCTGGTTTGATAGGCAATTGGGCGTTTTCGTATGATAGGTTGGCGTTTTCTATTCGGGATAGTCAGGAAATCTAATCGAGGCATGCACCTCGTGTTGCCAGATGCTATCCGGGGCTCTGTGGAAATGATAAAGCTGTTTGTCCACTATGGCGAAGAAAGTGAGTGCTCACCGCGGACCTGCTTAATATCCAGACCTGCAGGGGACACTCTGTGTCCCCGCTCAATAACTTAAGAATATGGTGTCGTCGACAGGACCTGCTCAATAACTTAACATACTGCCAAAACGTCCTTATCAACCGGTACATTCCCCTTTGGGGGTGCCCGCGTAGTATCCTCGGCTGATTCTACGATAGCCCCCCCCCAAAAAAGCGATTTTGTTTAACGAACGTTTCATGGCTTCTCGCCACAAAGAAAGGTGCTTTTTAAGAAACGTCTTCGTACATTTTCTTTTTTGCGAAGGGCTATCGATCGACGACGTCGGGGTGTCGAGGAACACCGTATTTCAGGAGGTACGGCCGGGAGCTGGTTTCGAAACCGCCGATTTCGTTAAAGAAATGTTCGGGGGGCTACCGTAGAATGACTCCCGTCTCAGACAACGGCCTCCAGTTCTGCTCCAAGCTTTTGAACTTCGTCTGCGGGCTTCTTGGTGTTCGACAAATCGCCGCCGGCTCCTACCACCCGGTGGCGTGGAGCGTGCCAACCACGCAATGGCCCAAATGCTAGCTATGACCGTCAACGAGGACAAGGCGATTGGGATGCGCAACTAACTCACGTAGTGTTCACCTACACAACAATTTGCTCAGAGCGCCGCCGCTGGTCTGGCCCCCAACGAGGTTCACATGGTCAGGCTTTTCCACGCTTCCCTCTTAATATTTTCAACTGCTCCGGGATTAACGACCATCAGAGCCTGACCCGCGACCACCTCGCATATCGCGACCTGACGTCGGAACGCCAACAGCGCGCCAACGATATTGTTCGCGAAAAACATGCTTTGATAGTTTATCGTGAGGAACGGCGAAACTCCGCCCTTTCGGATGCTTTGCGTCAGGTCCCCAGCTTCGTGGTGGGTAAATGGGCTTGGCGGTATATTACGGCCTCCACCATTCGCCAAGGCGCGAAGGCCGGCAGCACGGATCCCACGGTGCTCAAGGCCAAAATTGCGTGGACGGGCCCTTACAAGATCGTCGCGGTCGGCCCTTGTCCCTCTAGCGACACACCGGACGGCCCCCCCCATCGGGGATAAACTCCTACATATATGGATCTCCCCACAGACATGCCCGGCGTAGATGCGCACCACCGTGTCTCCGTCGAGCGCTTCAAGCTCTGCGCCAACTCCCACACCCGCGGCGACATGCGCAAGTGTCTTCCGAATGGGTTGCCGTAATACATGCTCAACAATTTAACACAAAAACCCCGCCCGTATTACGTCATTCAAGGCGGCGTTTTGGCGCCCCTGCAGCGGCTCGAGATGGAAAAGATCACTGGCCACCGATCGGTTCGTAGACGGGGTGGGGTCATCGCGGTGATGTACGAGACGCATTGGACTGGGCTCTCTCGCTCATCATGGAAACGGGAGATGACCCTCCAGCTCGCACGACAACAGATCTTACTCTGCTGGGCTGGCAATCCGAACCAGCATCGCCAAACCAACCACCTATACCGTCAGATGCGCATTGGGGCCGCACAACGGGAACCTTCTCGTGTTGACGGCGAGCGGTTTTTGGCACCTGGGTACGGCTGCGTGCCACGCGCTGACCGGTTACGCCACTACCACCCCAACCGGGCCCATTTTAGGTACAAAACCGACGACGGCTTGTGGTGGTTAGGGAAAATCAGGGCTCGTACAGCCACCGACGGGGAATACTTAGTACGTTTTCTGGACGACCCAGAGCCGATCAAGCTCCGCTCTCCCTGATTCGCTACACGAGTTCGACAGGAGGGGCTCAAGGTTCCTGGTGACTTCAACGCCCTCGGGGTAGATCAGTTGCACGCGGGATTTAAAGTGACGTACTGGTAGATGAATATCGAGGTGCGGACGTGGCTAGTTGACGTTCATGCCACCATCGCGCTCGAGTATTTGATCCTGTTTTCCCGGTTTGGGGTTCTGGTTCTTCAGGGGGTACTCACTTTCTGATATTTCGGCTTACTTAGTTTCCATGGGGGGCGTGTCCAGTTGTTAATTCTCCCCTCTCAGTTTCGACGTCGTCCCTGCAAGGTTAATTACGATGTCCATTCCGCACGCGAGCATGGTTTCGTGCGGAGCGTTCTGACACGCTTTTGCGACCTGTGGTCGCCAGGGGACATCCGGGATGCATCCCCGGTGTTTCCATTATTTGATTTTCATCTTGATGGTAAAACGGATACTGCTGCTTGCTCTGATATCATCGGGCAGCAACAGTCGGTTCTTGTCGGTTCTTTGTCGGTATTCGGTCTGGGTCTCACGTCGTGGGTCGGTCCGGAGAAAAGGGCCACCCCGCGCAGGGCTTTGTGTGTGTGTCTCTCTCTCTCCGTGGGCCCATCGGTCTGGGTCACAGGCGGTGGACCTGTTACCCTGGATCGAAAGGGGAATAATGCTAATTCTCTGGGTGTCAACTCTCCAGTCTTGGGTGATTATCTCACAAGTTGGGATAAAAAACCCGAAGGTCCTAATAGACCGCTCGCGTGGTTTTGCCGGCGAGGTTTTCGACTACCTGGCTTTCGACCCCAGCGTTTTCATTTTTTCTCTAGTTCCCCATTATTTTCCTTTCTCTGTTCCATTTGCTCCAAGAATTCCCCGCGTTACTTTGAAGAAAGTGATGGCCACCGCGTCTGTCGATTCCACAATTGCCGCCGGGCTTTCTGTTGTCCGTTTCCCGTCTTCCATTCTCTGTTTTCGGTTTTCTGCTCTACAGTAGTATGTTTCCTGAGGCTTCGTAGCCTTGCAGGGTAGAGAGTTGTGGGAGTGGGTTTTGAAGAGTCGCATCTTCAAGCCAAGTTCTACACCGTGGAACCGGTGCTTCCCCGAATCTTCCATAGTTCTGCATACACGATCAGAGTGGGCTAGTGTTATGGTATTGTCTTGGGAGCCTAGCAAAGGCTTAGGGTCTAGAATGTGGGATATGGATAGTGGGATACAAGGGTTTTCACATTATTTGAAGGCGTGCACGTATATGAAAAGGGGATACTACGGCATCGCGCACAGATCCAATATGTATGTGATGTATTCTATCCGTGTGACTAGATAGAATACTACAATGGCTTCTCGAAGACATGTGAGTGACCGACGTGGAACCTGTCTGGTAGACGACCGCAAACTTGGCCTGTGTTTGTTATCAGGGTCCCTATCTTATAAAAACACCCCTAGCCCTAACGCTAACCCCAACCCTTTGGGGGGCTCGAGGTCGGCAAGGAAGGGCGGTCCCGCGGCTCCGCCGCGTGTTTCGTAGGCGTTTTTCCAAACATAATCGGCCGGCCGAAAGGCAAGCCTCAACCAATAACACAAAGAGCATTCAGTAATTTTTTCTCACACCGATAATAACAAATGCAAATGGGTGCTGTCGAAGACAACGCACGCCATTTATCGGCGACGTTTTGGAGCCTCCTCGTCGGCGTGTATACTTACTAGGTACTAGTTAATTAGACTAAGGAAGCAAGGAGCTTGATTGACTTATTAATATGTTACCGTTTATCATATCTCTCATCACTCGTCACCGCGCCGTAGCCGGTTCGCCGTGGTCGCAGTGCCGATATGGGCTATGACATAGTGTAAGAGAGGACACTACTATGTCATGTAGCCCCGTGCTGTTACCAATGACGACCACCTAACCCTCTCTGTGATCTGTGATCGGCATTTTTAGGCCGTTACCAATGGGCCGTTACTTTTTCATTTTTCTTGCGGGGTTTCCATTATCTCAAGTGACGTTTTTGTATCCTTGAGGGAAATAGCTGCCCTGCTCCCTGCCCTCGTGCAGCAATGTAGCAGCGCACTTAAAATCATCCCGTCCGTCCCACTTCCCAGCAGCGAGACCGGTGAGTGGAGTCACCCTCTTACCCGAAACAAAGGCCTTGGGATTAAGGCGGCGTATACTTTTGTGGCGTGTTGCTTTTCTCGTGGTGGTGCGAGCCTATGCGGGCGGGGTGTTACGAAGAGAAGCTGATTGTGGTTGAGTTTATTAGTATCGACAAGGCATGCACAGCAGACACATTTGCGTGTCACGCCATGCTTCATGGTCGACGACGGAAAATCGAACAAGCAGAAAATATCAACCGATTCACGCCTTCAGATGACTCAAAACAACCGTCAAGCCAAGGCTCAGTCCAGGTGGACTGGTGGGGAGCTAACTCTTCCTGAACATGCAGATGCATACTGCTGAAACTCCACGTGCACAGCACTACGAATCCGAGTACCCTCTGGACGGAACTATAAGCGCTGTTTGAATATCAATACGAATACCAAACGATACTTAAGCTTATGTCCAAAATGATACATACCAGTACGAAGTCCTCCTGAAGTTTTGCGACTACAACTACCCTCTGGTACTGCTGCTGTGACACGCTTTCTTCCTGTTTCTCGCAGAGCCAGCTACTGCCCACCGCAACTACTTCGCAACATGATCCAACGAGTAGTAGCGCGCACGGTGTTGTCGGCCCTGAGCGGCGGTGGCACTGCCCGCGCCTCTGCGGCCGCGACCAGTGTCGTTGCCAGGCGCACCTTTAGCGACAACGTGACTTACTCGGGCGGACAGGCCGGCGTACAGGGGGGCTTTTACGGGGCTGGCGGGGCGCGCTCCCAAGTGTCACCGCAGTGAGTGCTGGGCGTCGAGCCGAGCGAGGCATTGTCTCCGTGCTGTTATTAGTGTTGGTGTTGCTGTATTGCTGCCGTTGCGCGAACTCATCTTGCCGTGGTTTATCCGATCATATTTTGTACATAGGACGCTACTATGTGGCGAGCGAGAACCTTTTGCTTCTTGATCATGTACATATTCGAAGTAAGTAACCTCCCACCTCCTACTCGCTACACGTAAAAGTCTTTCGTGTTCAGTTCATCCATCCTCGTCAGTAGAGCAGGCGCACCTCGCTCTGAATGCAAGGCTCACAATTGATCATCTAGTCACATTTACCTGGTACGATATGCATACTATACTTTGCTGCTGTGACTTATTAATTATAAAAATGGACGGACCATGGACCACCGCCTCCTTCCCATTTCCACCCTCTCCGCTTGTGAGGGAGAAGGTAGGTGACCCTAATCGAACGTTGGCATCAATCGCAAGAGACAAGAGTGTTTGTCGTCCACGTCACAACGCTGCTGACCCCCCTCGAGCTGTAACGCCGAGAGCGTGATAGGTGCGCCATTTTGTCTTCCTTCCATCGTTGGTGCGTGATGCTGTTGGGGCCTGCTGCTGCCGCTGCCGCTGCCGCTGCCGCTGCCGCTGCCACTGCCGCTGCCGCTGCCGCTGTTGCCGCTGTTGTGTTGTACGAGTGTACGTCAGCAGCAGTGTCGCAACGCTGCAGATCCCCCCTCGAGCTATGCAACCGAGAGTGCGATAGTTCGCAGTGCCATTTTGTTTTATTTATGGCGTTGGTGCCTGCTGCTTTTGTGTCCTGCTGCTGCCGCTGCTGCTGGTACATGGCACGACAGGTCGCCAGCAGCAGTGTACACACAAGATGATGGCGATCAGATCTACGTACAGTATTAATAGTAAAGAAAAAGACGTCACTGGCAGCAACCATGACTGAAGGTTTTCCAGCCACTCGACCGTCCTAGAAGCACATCCCACCCGTATACTCGGTACATTTTGCTCGTTCACCTATTCCTATTCGCTAATGCGTCGGACTGGTCGATTTGTTATGTTAACGCCTTTAGAACCCACCCCCCCCAGCTGTACTAATCCCAAGTAATGTTTCCCACAAATGGGCTTCCAGCTGTAAAGGCGTTATCTAGAAAGCGTTCACGGGTGGACGAACTGCCCCCCTTCTTGCCGCAAGTCGCCACAATTTGATACATGTTTACGGCAAATGAACCTATTCGTTTTCCCTGGTGCGGAAGAACTGGGTTTCCTCGTTGTTACGGCACTGCTGCCTGACGTAACATGCCGATGGACGAGCAATGGCGTTCACCAGGTACCTGGTGTAGTTTTCACTTTTGAAAAGTATTAGTCTATGCACGCATACTCATACACACACCACGTTTTCTGTGATAGGGCGGTAACTCTCGCTAAGAACTCGCGCTGGCGGATATTTGTGGCTGCTGTCCGCTGTCTGTGTGTGCTGGTGGAAGACGGAGATTTTTGTTTTACGGAATTATTCGGAGATTTTTGATCGGACGGCGCTTATCCCCGGCTGCCAGCAGCTCAAATGGGGCCCTATACTTTACGTACGAGGTGGCCGGATAAATTTGGTCACCTGCTTCGCTCGTAAATTTACTCACATGACAGCACATAGACGCCGCGTTGTCAGTCGCAGGGTGCTGGGTGTTCTTGTTTTTTCACTGGTAGCCCACGTTTGAGTTTTTGTCATCAGGGCAACACCGTACTGTGTGGGGGCAGAGGTCAACTTGCCCCCCTCCTCCGATAGCACAGCACGTGGTGTTCCTTCGTGCACTCCTACTTTTCTCATCTATGAGCTGTTTCGAGTGCCTCGTTGTATCCTATGATAGAAGGGAAGACACTCCTTATTAGTGAAGGTGGTGTCCAAGTGCTGATGTTCCGCGTCATTTTTTCCCCCCGCGTGTCCAATCTTCGTGAGCTCAATGGCACAATCAGCGCCTGAACTTGCGACGGTTACTCGGCGAATGCAAGGCCTGTCAAATACAGACGCTCGATAGTAAGAGTTGATCATCACCCAGGGTTGATTTATTGTTTTGTTACCACCGTCCGGAGATGATACTGTCGTGACGCGTTTTGTGACGGACCGTTTTGAAGAGCGAAACTTGTCGACACGGGAACGGTAGCGCTGTCATAGTATCTGCCCGAAATGGCGTGACTTATGTGACTACCCCCCCTCCTCCCGAGCAGCTGGAATACGGTGGACAAGCGTAGTCGAGAAAGCATGGAAGGACCTAGGAGGAAACCAAGACGAAATATTGTCTATTGACAAGTTTGGGGGGTGCAAGAAAGAAGTAAAAGAGAGGATAGAACTAAGGGAAAGGCTAGCGCTAAGAAAGGTGAATAAGGAAGAACATTTAAAGACATACGGGGGGTTTAAAGAAGAGATGCGAATGGAAATGTA
This sequence comes from Undaria pinnatifida, assembly GCA_012845835.1. Classification (NCBI taxonomy): domain Eukaryota; class Phaeophyceae; order Laminariales; family Alariaceae; genus Undaria; species Undaria pinnatifida. The sequence continues at coordinate 7,547,923 of JABAKD010000022.1, forward strand.
TTTGCACGGCCCAATGGACTACGCGAAAAGGATGAAACTGCGTTTTCGTGTGGGGGACGTGGACCTGCCAGAAAGAGAAGAGGGGTATAACAGTAGTCGGGTGGAGGGGGAAGAAGGCGCACAGAGCTGCCCATATGGCAACGCAGATGAGAGTAGCACCCACAAAGTGGCAGAATGTGAACTGTACAATGAGGAACAGGATGTGCTAGAGGAGATGAGGAAAATAGACGGATATGACATGGAGAATTTTGGTACATTAGATAGTAGCGAGAAAACGATCGCTATCCTAGGAGATGGATGGTGGCCACAGACGGCCAAACAGGAAGGAGATGAGATATACGAAAGTTTTCTGTAATATGTTGAAGAAACGTGCTGACTGCCCAGACGTTGGAGGTGTCTCTATTAGGAGTAGAAACGATGCTCCGTCTCGAAAGAGGGTGCGCGGTCAATGGTCAAGTGACTAAGGCAAGCAATAAATGAGGTGCGCCCCCCATCCCTCCCATCTGCCCGCTAAGGCGCCACTAATGTAACCCCCCCTCCCATCTCCATCTGTCCGCAAAGGCGTGACTAATGTGGATCTCCCTTCCAACCTCCTTAATGCCCCCTGGCCTTATTTTGGGGGGGTATTCTTCCAGGGCCCAACACTGGCCAGGGGCGCCCTCCCCCCTTCCCCCCCAACGATATTCCCGCAAAAGTGTGACTCGTGTGAAACCCCCCACTCCCTTCCCTGTTCCCCTCTGCCTTGTTTTTTGGGCGGTGTTATTCCAGGGCCCACCACCGGCCAGAGGCAGTGGCTGCTCTCGACGACATCCGTCGCCTGCGTGAGGCGGTGCAGCAAGTGAGCGATATGGAGATCGAGCTCGGCCGCCTCGGTAGCGCGGTCTCCGGGAGGTCGATCGAGCTCAAGAGCACCATCAAGAAGCGCCTATCTTCACCCACCATGCTCGAGGTACCCTCATTTATACCGCTCATACCACCGCTACTGTATATTTTATATGCCCGGAAATAGGAAAACTGAGGTGGATAGTCAGTTTGGCAGTTTGGCGTCGTTCCTGACAGCTTGCGTGTGCAGTGGGTGAACCCTTGCCAGTGCAAGGCGGGTGAATCCTTGCCAGTGCAAGGCGTGGCACTTACCAGCCGTCCATCCTTTCTTCTTTCTCCTCCCCAATGCGGCCCGGAAACCGTTTTTGCTCGATCGCAACCTCTGCAGGCGCTTACTGCCTGCAATTGGCGTTCGTGCCCTTGAAGTCCTTGTGCTTGTGTTACAATATATCCTCCACCCCCCCTTTACAAAAGGCCGACGTAGAATCAAAATGCAACCCTCATTTTGGCGGGCCGTTGTGTGTGACTGCGTGGCTGCCTTAAGAGGTTAAAAACCTTGAGCTTCTATCGCCACACCTCTTTCGCCTCCCTTCCGAACACACGAACAAAACACAAAACAACCTGCCCTCCGAACGCAAAACGAAACGCACGAACCAACATCCCTCCGAACACAACAACGAAAACCATGAAAACAATAAACCTGCATTTGTGTGCGCGGTGGTGTGCTTTTGCGTATGTTTTTGTGTTTATGCGTGCTTGTGCGCGGCTGCCTCCTCCGCCCCCCCCCCCCAACACTTGAACAATATCCAAACCTGCATTTTTTGTGCTTCGGTGGCGTGTTTTTTTGTGTGCGTGTGCTTGTGCTTGTGTGCAGCTGTTGACGCGGCTAGAGATCAACAACCAGCCGGTGTGGGGCCTCACCCAGGAGGAGCGCGAGCTGGTAAGGATAGCCCGCGAGAAAGTCAACAGCTGCTAAAAACGCGGGGGAGGTGGGGGGGACGTGGAAACGGGGGCAGGCAGTTTTTGCCGGAGACAAACAGTTTTTGCCGTGAGTGAGTCGCACAAGAACGCACCCTGCCGTGGCGGAACGTTTCTGTCAAACCGAGGGCGGGAGTGAAATGGCGCAGCTGGGGTTATAGCTCAACAGCGATAGTCGATAGTTGAGTTGAGGTTTGGGTAGACACGACGCCAAATTTTCATGTAGTCTCGGGGCGCTCGTTTCGCCATGTGTATGGACTGGAGCTTTACCTAGCACGTTTTCCAGGGGAGAGCTTTGGTTTTCGTTTTTTACCGCGAGTATCCTGCGTCCTGCTGGCTGCTTGTAGTGATTGATGGAATGGAGCAGGGTGAGAATAGGGTTGGTGGGGGTTACACCCGCCCGTGTTGCTAGTGCAAGGCACTTCACTGTCGTATGGAGTCGCCGTTCGGGCGCGCGCGGTGCTCGGAACGCCACGTACACAGCAGTGTAGTAGCACGGTGAGGTTTAGTCTATGGACCGGTATTTGGACCGGTACTCGGGTCGGTTCTCGTACATTTTCTTCAGAGGTTAGGGAAGGTGGACGGCAACGTTGTGAAGTACAACAAACAGAACACGCGTAGTAGAGTAATGAATTTCGTGCCCTTAGTTTTCCGTCACTGGAGAGCGACGACGGGAGCGAAATTATTGTACGGTAATGCCTATGACGTGCTGTATTGGCGGCTCCCGTCGGAGATAGACGGGGACGGGTTCCCAGGGCTGTAGCTCGGCGACTACTGGTGTGGCCCGGAAGAGGGGGAATGGAGGGGCGGGGGGGAGCGAGCGCGGAAGGAATGAGCTGGGCTACGAGTGGTCATTTCGAGCTCGCGGAAGTTGGTGCTCGCCGATTGCTCGTCGACTAAACTTAATTACGGTCATTTTCTTGTGCGCACTGGCTGGCGTGATTGGCTTGCATGAGTTGCGTTGGGGTCACGTTGAGGGGGTCTTCAGTAGACCGTGCGGCGAATGCCGTCTTTAATAGCACTAAGGCATCGAGCGCTAGTTTTCGGTTATCACGTCATCAGCCTCAGAGGTACTGGATAATTCCTTTGGCAGCTGGAATATTCTCAATTAGGTGATTCCTTTGGGGGCTGGAGCATGCTGAATTAAGCGAAACGCGGGTTGCCGCATGCCGGCACATGAGGCCTACGGAATATGGCATCGACCCTTGTTTTTTTTAACGTTCTGATTTTGCGAGCGGCACAGACAATCTGAAACAGTTTATGCGAACGGGCGGGTTCGGTCCGCCCTGCGAGCACGATTGCGTCTTGTGGCATCAGTGTACCCGTACCAGCTGCAGTGCGCACGTTCATACCTACCTGACGGCTGCTCTGGCCCCTGGTGTTTTTCATGTTCTCTTCACGTCGAGCAGTAGTAGTATTTGAAGTTCGATTTTGTGATCATGATACACACCATGACGAGATGACGAGATAGATGGAGCTGGATGGAGTTTCACCAATCTATCATCCACCCTAGATTATGCATGCAGTAAGCATACCAAACAATTTGCAAATTGGTAGAACTTTGACAGGTTTGTTATTCGCGGCGGACTGATGAGTTGAAAATCGCCAACTCACTCGTAATAAGTTTCCCTCCGATGAGGTGACCTATCGGGTTGAAGCCACGTGTGTATGCGTGGTGGGCGTTGGCGAGAGACAAGTTGCACTTTAGTTATCACCCCTGAAACTGTTTTCTCGAGCCTCTCTGTTTTACACCCACACTGATGCTGTGGCTGTAAATAACCCACTCCTTCAACAGCTGAAGAAGGCCCTGAATGAGGCTAAATCCACAGGTTTTTTTACGTACCGGTAATACGTATGTTCTGGGTCACGTAGTACATACAATACGTATATTTCGTACCGAGAAGAGCGGCATGGATGGGTGTTGTTCATGTTCGCTGCTGTTCAATAATGGAATTAAAAAAAGTGAAAAAAAAGTAATAAACGCCATCGTTGCGTATACCTGTGCTTCTCGCTGTGCATCATTTATTTATGTTCCCATCTCGCCCCCGCACAATAAGGTGGCGTTTGTTCGTTGATGTTGGTTTTCGCCGCGTTGTAAACACACCTACCCGTCGTATGTTGTATGATATATGGTATGATACTACTGCTTACGTTGGTACGTTTGTGATCAGGGCATTAACTAGCTGTTGCGCGGGCGCAACATTTGGGTCGACATGATCACCGTTTTGCGCAGCGGTCGCCTCGAGGCTGGTCGCGCCCAGCGCAACACCCGATTTTGGGCGCGCAACATTAATGAATTCGTTGCGCGTTTATTCTGCGGCGAACGATTGTTTTTGGGGGGGTCTTTTTGTCTAAATCGCAGTAAGTTCGCGAAATTTTCATTAGTTGGGTTTCAGGCGTATATATTCGATCGGAGTATCACACACAGCTTGCAAAGCTGAGTTTCGACGAAATCTTCGATCTCACAGCTGGAGTGTATTTTCATTTCTTATAATAATAATGTGTTTTTTCCGGGGGCCCCTGAGGGGGGCTTTCGCGCGTGCGGCGCGCAACATAATGTGTATGTCATGCCTTGCGTCGCCTGTTGAACAGACGCCGAACCACTACTAATTAATGCCCTGGCTGACTCGTAGCTGATTGGTGACGTTTTGTGAAAAAGCCCCCTCTAAAAACATGTCAACGCCAACGACCAGTATACGCAAGCCGGTCCCCCCGGTGGCGTATCAGGTTGTTACCGGTATCTTCGAGCCTGGTATAATAGGCCAGTTTTCGTGAGTTCGAGTCCCCCTACAAGACTTGCATACTCGTATAAATTCGTCGGGACTTTTTCTTGTGCACAGATTGACTTGCAGGAAGCGCGAGAGCGTGAGTTAGCAACATTCGATGAATGAATCATCGACGACGAGCAGTGGGATTGCTGAACCCTATATGCGCGATACAAATTGAAGGCAAGAACCGGGGGGCAGAAGGGACGACACCTAGCTAGTAGGTCCTGTGACCGCGGTTTGTCCAGAAGCTGGGAAGTAGATGTGCGTGAAAAAAAAAACGCACCTGAAAGTTGGCGGCAAATAAATCGTGTGGGGGAGGGGGGGACTTTGCTGGAAACGAACGCGATGAAACCGGTGCGAAACCGGCATGGAGCTATAATAACACGAAAACGCGAGAACAAAAAAAGTACGTCTGACATTTTTACGAAGAGATAGTTCCTCTGACGGCAGCTAACTCATGGTATTTCTCTCACACATCATTATTAGAGTCAGCTCTGCCGCACGTAGAGCGAGGCTCAGCCCACGACCCACCACAACAACAACAGGAAGCAGCAGCATGTTATATTATTATAAAAATTAAAATACACTCCAGCTGTGAGATCGAAGATTTCGTCGAAACTCATCTTTGCAAGCTGTGTGTGATACTCCGATCGCGCGCATTACGAGTTGTGTGTCCTCATTAAGGATATAGGTCGGCGACTCCCCTTACAACTACAGTGTAGCTATCAGGGTCAACAGGATGATTTTAGTCAGTCTGTGCGCGGAAACTATAAAAAAACCCGTTTCTGGGGGACAAAATCTGACAGCTGTGAAGGGAAAGGGGGGCCTGGTTTTGATCAAAAACGAGCGGGTTTGGAGGGGGGCCAGACTATGTATTTTCATTTTTTATTTCATTATATTAGTCTACTCCGGAGTATAATATTATAAGGATGACCATATATTATGGAGCTAGCTTTCCTTTCGTGACCAGCTCTCGATATTTGCTGTTTTCCGGCTGCATCGTTTGATCCTCGATTATTCGATGGTGTTGGGGGGTGCAACAGCTATATCACGCTGACCCTTTTCTATTGACGCATGAGAGCATCGGTTGTTGCAGAGCCTACCCTAAAGCTACAAGTGCAACAGCAGATCACGCTGTTTGCGATACTTGACGTACTCATCATGCTGTGCCTGTATCTTGAATGCAACCCCAGCCCAACCGACGTGAACAAATTGGGGATGAAATCGTAAAATTTCCGGAATAGTCACCGCCTTCAATTTATTGTACTCCCGTTTTGCTTGGTAGTTTGGAGTTAGGAAGTGTGTTGCCAAGTACCAGGGAAGGGCGCGTATCCAGCGAAGCAGCACCGGCGCCAGCAAATAGGAGGAAAAGCTTAACCTCGGCCTGCCACGCTTTGCGCTGGGTTGGAAGCGGGATTGAGCGGAGCCTCCAAGGATCTTCTTTGGAGGTGGGCTTTTTTATTTTGACTCGTTGGAGTCTCCAGGGCCGCCAGTTAGAAAATTAAAGGGGGATGGCCCGATGTAGAGCGGAGGCACCCGAGAGGGCGCAGCAACGGACTCCCCCAAGGCTTCCTCGATCTTGCGGTCGTCGGGCGTGCCGAGCAGTGTACCCCGTGGCGTTGCCAACCCCCCAGCGTTGCTCGGCCTGACGCCACTGCCAGCTAGCCGTGACCAAACGAAACCCTTTTTGCTCAAAATTATTGCGGGTTGTGCGTTCCTTCCTTTCGTACTCCACGCTCGCCACGTTTTCGCGGGCGATTGAGCTTTCTTTTGCCTCCCTCTCTTTCCGTTGCGGGGAGGGTGGGCGGGTGGATGGGTTGGGGGGGCGGCAGGTACTGCCCTGTGCCGATCTGCGCCAGCAGTCAGCAGTGCGGGTCGAACCGGTCCGCGCTGTTGGTGCTCCCGAAGGCGGCACCGTTCTAAAATAGTGTACTGCTGTCGCTCAGCTTGGTTTGTTTTGGTGATGTGACGACTACGACCTCGGCAGCCACAGCATGATTGACTTGGGGGGCGAAAGTTTCTGTGGGCCAAACGCTCTTTCTCGCCGACCCCCGACATGTTGGCTGATAACGTCGTGAAATGAAATGCTTCACGTTCTCTCCGTCCCGTCTCTCACTCTCTGTCTTATGCTCGCGTCTGTTCTGAGCGCCTCTCGCAATATTTCCACTAGCAAAATGTAAAAAAGGGTACAAAAACGCTACTACTCGTACCCTGGGCAAAGAAGCATGTGGCCGCATTTCCAGCCACCGAGAACACTCGAACTCTGGTATTGACTGAAGACCTGTGTCGTAAACCTTCTTGTGCGCAAGAACAAGTGATTGCGGAAAGTTAGTACGCTCGACTATGCAATTTGAATACAATTTCGTGTGGCGCGCTCTATCCGATCTGCTCATGGGGTCGTGAGGCCAGCCTCGCAAAAGTTTCTTCCTCCCTCTCTCCAACCTTTTCTCTCTACTTGAGTCGTGTTTCGTTTTGCTGTGTTTTCTTTAATGCTGACGTCCGGTGGTGTGCAGTAACCTGTTCCCAGGTACCTGGTCTACGGCACGTACGAGGTTGCTTTGCCCAAAGGCAGAGAGCAAGGATGTAGGTGGTGTTTCCGATCGTGCGTCCGAAAGCCGACCGCCCCATGTCAACACCGGCAACGCTGCTGCGTCCAGCCTCTCTGGCACACCACCACCACTTCTTTTATTTGTCGTGATGGCGTTATCGTTATGTCGAGCGCGATTGGCTATGGGCGTCCAAACTCAAAGTGCAGTCTATTCAGGCAGTAACAACGTAGCAAGCAACATCAGCAGTCAGTGTCAGCTTCCAAACGCAAGCAGCAGTCTACAGCGGCAGTAGCAACAGCAGCAGTAGTAGAAGCAGCGTGTTACCCTTAGAAGCGCGCCTTCTGGCTGTGCGAGGTACTGGTATTTCGTAAACCGTGCGGGAGGCGTGCATCGGTTGGAGGCGCACGCACCCCCTGAGATGAGCAAGGGAGCGACCGAGCCAACGAACCTGCCGCTCGTCCCGTTCGTACGTACTGGCACGTTTCGTCTTCCCTCCCTTTTGAATACAAGTATTTTACGTAAAGAAGGTGTTGGCAGCACGGACTCGCGGGTACGTTTCGTCGCAATTCACTAATAATGGGTGGCCTCGACTTCGCTTTTCAAATCCAACACCTTTCCTGGTAAAACCCACGCGTCGGTACTAGCATACCTGGTACCTGGTAGTTTACCGCATTACAGGACAACTACTTCTGTAGTAAATATTGTAAAAACAAGAAAGCCAATCTGAATTGAGATTTACAGAACATGAGAATTTCGGGAGCCGTTATTATACCGAAATGAGTTGAAGATGCACTTGATATTAAATTTGAAAATCCCACCTGAACCAGCAGTCCCGGTTCTTATTATTTATGGGCATCATGTACTGATACAAGTTTATATGGACAGTATTTTCGTAGGAATAATGCAACAGCCACCACATGTTTTTTTCACTGTTTGAGATTTACGTTGTAACTTGTAACAGCAACAGCAGTTTAACACTCTTGACATGCTGCAGTTTCGAATTTGAACATCGAACTTTTTTGTTTGCGGAGGGAAGTTCCTGGCCCCTGACTCACCGCAACCAACGTCTATTCAGCGTTTGATCAAACTATCATACCCCCTCATTCCCCATCCCCAATGGTTTCTGTGCCGGCCCCTATTACTGCGTTTCTCCGTCTTCTACCCCCCCTCCCCCTCTCACTGCCCAGACTGTCAACACGACGCGATCGCCTGACCTCTATAGCTTCGTACGAGGCCTAGCCTAGCCGAGCTTAGCCTTTTGTTGCAAGCTTGTGGAGCCCAGAAGGCAGGGGGGGGAGCGCGCAGGAACGGACCAGGGACTGGGACCGGCTGTGTAGCTTAGTACCTGGTAGACACCAAGAAAAATATCCATCTTGCCTTTGTCATTTCCGAACGAAGAGAATCGTTCAAATTTGAAAATAAAACATACCAGGTACTGAGTTCCAAGTCCCTTTACTACCGCCGTTCCTATTTGTTTATACTGCTGTGAAACACATGGCGGCAGTTTTAGAAGAAGGGAGTGCCGGCGGACTGCACGGCAGCAGCAGCAGCAGCGGCGTCGTTTTGGGGTGCCCCCTGGGCAACCTACCCGGAGACGCTGCTACCACCACCACCGCCACCACCTTCTCCACCTACTGCTACTGCAACGGGCACTGCTGCCTCCGACACTACGGCTGCAGTAGCACGGCGGTATTTTACGCTTGAGCGTTACCCGTGCTTGACAGAACGGCGCGCAGGCGGCGGTGCGGGGTTTTGGGGGGCTCTATCAGGAAAAGCCAACGCGTGTAGCTTAAGGAGGGAAGCGCATCTAGGAAGAGGGAGGCGCTGTTTTTGGTTTCGCTCCGTTTCGTCCTTCGTGACGCGGAGCGCGAGGGAGATTGGACGGGAGCACCGCTGCGCGAGGGCATGTCTAGGAGCGGGTAGGTGAGCTGACCTGAGCTGAACTCTGACCCTACAAGAGCTGCGAAGCGAGGTGTTCGTGTGCTCTTCGAGGGACGATGTTGTGGCCCGTTTTTTTCCAGCATAATGGCCTCAGCTCATTTTTGTTTTTTTTCACGTGTTCCTCCCCACTTCCTTGTCTCCCCTCCTTCCCTTCATAGTTTCCACATGACGGTGGTGCGGTCCTTACCAACAACCGATGTGCTTGTTCTGTGAAGATTTTTTCTGTAGTATGTGAGCTTTGTTTCGGTTTTTGAGTTTTGCTCGGTGCACCGAATACAGGATAACGAGCCGCCAACCCCTCCCGCACTTTGTGTTGCTGTTGTGGTTCCCGACATCGCACCGCGATCACAACGTAACCGCCACCACCGTCTTCCCTGTCCACCGCTCCTCCCGATGGTCACGCTACACCCCGGGCTAACGACTCGTCTTGCCCAAATCTACGAGAACGGGAAAATTGAACGGGCGGCCTGTTGTCTCATTTAGTTGATTTTTCGCCGTCGTTTGATCTTACCTCGTTGTTTATTTTTGCGTCATCGTTTTGTTGCCTCATTTTGGCTCATCGATGATTTTATTCACTGGCTTGTAGATTACCTAATAGTGTTGATTGATACCCTATTGTGTTGCTTGCCTCATTGACGTGTTTTCATTGGCTCATGGTATTGATTGCCTCGGTGTGTTGAATTGCGTCACTGTGTTAATTGCCTTCTCTCCCCACGCTCTCGAATCCACGGGTTCTCTTAACTATGGGTTGCCTCGTTCCGCAGGTACAGGCAGAAGCAGCAGCAGCAGCAATAAAATCAGCTCCAAAATCAGGAAACAGTGCGAGTTGCCCTGAGCGCGTTCGTACGCTTGTCGGGGGCCCGCGACACCATGTCGGCGGCGGCAGCTTCTTCCGTAGCAGTAGCGGGGAGGGACCACGGCTCGGCGTCGGCCGATACCACCCCTAACCCCCACGACGGCCCGCGAGAGGTGGCAGCAGCGGCAGCGGCGGTGGAAGCGGCGGCGGAAGCAATAGCACTAGCCGCCGGAGCAATGGGGGAGGCGCCGGCAGGAGACGGCGACGATGGGAGAGAAGCGGGGGCAGGCGCAGCAGGAGCTAGAGCGGGAGCGACAGGGGCTGGTTCCTCGGCGGGGGAGGCGGTGGTAGTAGCGGTGGGAGTGCAGGGCGAGGGAGAGGGAGAAGGTGGGGGAGGCGCTGTCGCCGAAGAGGGCGGGGAGGAAGAGGGAGGAGGGGAGGGCGCGGATGGGGGATCCGGGGCCGAGATTGGGTGGCGGGTGAAGCTGTACCAGCTCAATGATGAGGGGCAGTGGGATGACCGGGGAACGGGGCATATCTCATGCCGATTCATGGAGAGTTTGGGGGGCACGGCGCTGGTGGTGCTCGCGGAAGACGACGGAAGAGAGCTCATGCAGTCCAAGGTGGGTGTGCGGGGATTTTTTTTCCTTGCTGATGGTAGCCGGGGGTGGTTAGGGGGGAGGGTGTCCGTCCTGCTGATTTGAGCATGGTTAGTGTTGGGGTTCTGTTTTGTTCGGGGTTTTGGAATTTTGTTCAGGTATGAGGCGTTTTCGTGCCAAACGCCGGGAAATTTTCCCTCCTGCTCTGTGTAGGAATAGGACTTTTTTGTTGTCAAGACTTGGTAGTATCATAGCCTACATACAGTTTTTCGTTATATTTTCGGTTTCAAACGAAATGCTGGACGTCCCAGTCTGGGTCATCGCAAGGGCAGACGGACAACAGTGGCATCCGCAGGGTGAGTAGGAGAGCACTTGCCGTCAAGACAACCTCTGCGGCCGAAATCGAGCGGAACTCCCAGAGAGGCTTAGCCGCCATGCACTCCACGTTGCAATCGGTCGCCCATGTTTATACTGTGCCGTCCTTGGTGATTTGGCACTCGGGGCAGCGGTGTTCACAACTGCAGCTTCCGACCCGGAGGGCGCCGCGAGACGGGCAGCTCTTGCAGCAGGAGGGTCCGAAATGGCGGGATTGTCCACCTTGTCGGCGGATTTGGTCGTGGTGGCAGGGGTGGTCCAAGCGGCGCCGCAGGAGCGGACACAGCTGATACAGCGGGGGCGTGCGCACCCGTAGCTTTAGTCGAGGTTTCCCCCTCCCTGGTGTCGCTTGCGCAACGCATCTGCTTTGCCCTGGGCCAGGAGAAGGACTGCTCCTGCCCGCTCCTTGGCCGCTGTCGCGACTGAGGCCTCATCAGGTTGGTGGCCGGCCTCCTGCTCTTGTTTCCGCACGCCCCGTAAGCTCATATTTGGCACACGTGGGCGTACCAGTCAGCCGGCGGCAAAATGCGGCGAAAATCGACGACGATTCGATTTTTCCAGGGCCATATCATTGTTTATCCAGACCAGCGCGAGGCAGACGGACAGCAGTGGTGAGAGCACTTGTCGTGGAAGCAACTTCCACGACCAGGCGTTCATTTTGTGATAACTGCAAACGCGTCAACAACGCATATCCGAGCGGAACTTCCAGCCGGGCTTGGCCGTCATGAACGCCACGCTGCCGTCCAGGAAGGAACGGCAAACCGTCGGCGGTCTATTGGTTTGTGTCTTAAGGGTTTGTGGCGCGCAGCGTAGCTCTCCGGGTGCACTGGGTCGCCGACGCGGTAGTCGGGGAAGGCCTACGGTCCGCGACTGGGAAGGGCCTTGGCTAGCGGGTGAAAAATCGCTAGAGTGTGCTTTCTCTGCATCCGTCGGTAGCAGGGTAAAGGTGTGATATGGACGTGGGTTTTGAGCCGCATCTTCGATTCGTGGTCTGGTTCGTGGAACTGGTGTTTCCCCGATTCTTCCACGTTTCCGCTTGTATGGCTCATCAGGGCGGGTGGTGTTATGGTACTGGCCTTGGGAAGACTGTATAGGCCCGGGATCTAGTATCTATGTTTTCGAGAAAAATGATGATGTGTTTCTTGGATGGCATGTGCGATTCATTGGGGTATGCTTGCGTTTTTTTTTGCTTCCTGTTTTTGTTTTTTGTCTTAAATCTACTACTATAATTGACATTTGGAGTTGTTATGATGTGATCCGTATGTGGGTAGGAAAGGCATGGCCAAAAAGATTGCTCGTGGTTTTTCACCGTCGCGCGCTGTTTCGATTCGCCTGTTACGGCTGCAGTTGCGCGTCCCGGTGCGGCCTGATTACCCGGCCAATGGTCGATTTTCTTGTCTCTCTCCCCATGTACCATACCCGCTGGTTCATAATGGGCGCAGTTGTCCCTCCCGCTATGTCGTATGCTGCCAAGATATTCGGACATTAGCTGCCACTGGCCGCTGTTCATCTTTCTCCCCCCCCTCCCCCGCCCCCCGGCTGATTGATTATATTTGCAGACTTTACAGTGCCATGTGTTTTCGGCATGCCATGTTGCGTAACGGTATTGATGACACCGCACGGTGTAGTTTACATTCGGCGGTATCTATTATGCCACACGGCTTGGTGTATGTTCGATTGCAGGGGCAGAAATGCACCGCTTACGGGTTAACGTGAGCAGGTATATTTGCAGTGTTGCTCTCACATGTCGCGGCGATAGCGGCAGGAATAACGACCACGCGTTGCCGTGCACCACGAACCGACGCCTGTCACCATGCGGTCAATAGTTTCGGGCAAGAGCCGCTTCAGTGCAGTACACCTAATCAGAAACGGAAATACTGAACCAGGCTGGGTTTCTATTTGGGAGAGAGCGCGTTCTACACTTGCTTCAGTGTAGCGGCTCCCGGATTTCATACTTCCTGTAAATATCGGCCTGCCTTTCTTATTACGTTGTTGTGAAGTGGTGATAGGTCCTGTACTGTACTGCATTCTCACGGGATGAACAGGACAGTTTGGCGAGGGGTTTTGGAATATGTGGTTTTTGCGTTGGCTCGCGTATGGGCGTCGGTGTCGTAGCGCATCGCGCGCATGGCCCCACCGTGTTGGCGCTAAATTCAAGAACATTCGTTGCTTCCCATTGCCGCGACAGCCACGGCCGACGCTATGGCGTGCTGTTTGTGTGCACGCGGCCGTGCCGTGTGGCTAACTGGAATGGGATGGCGGATGGAGTTGCTTTTTTCTGTTGCTATCTTTTTGGGCTTTGCTATACGAGGGGGTGGTGGGGCGGTGATGTGTGTTGATGGGTATGTCGGCCGGGAGGATGCCTGCATATATTCCTGCCGCTGCCGACCGCGTTCTCTACTGAATTGATCAGTTGCCGCGGCTACAGGCAGCGTCGCCATTCTGTAATATATAGCGCAGCGCTGTCAGCGGGCCCCCAACGTTACATTGGCCTGTAACGCCGCCGCCGCCACCGCGCATGTGGTGTTTCTGTGTTGGGTTTCTCGGCGGTACAAAAATGCCTACCGCGGTGTGTTGATGCATGCTACGGTGGAGGTGCATGTATCATGTCTCAGGCTCTTGCTTTGAGGAGCTCTTGCATACCGACGTCGACAAAAATGAAAGTGCAACCGGACGAGCAACCTACCAAGGCTACGGTATGATACGGAGAACACTTTTGGGGCCTTTTTTGGCAGTGGCCCGGGGTCGCTCGCGCGAGTGACCCCCGTGTTCCTTTGCGGTGTTCAGCTTTCGTGCTGTGTTAAGTCTCCGATGTGAATGCGCAATGGAATGGTAAGCTACGCTGCGCCCAAAATATCGCCTAACGTGGTTTAGTCGGTGGGGTATGGAGTCAGTCGTTCGAGTGGCTTAAGCCTGTTATTGAAAAAGGTAGTGCCCCTACCGTAGCTTTGGCCTGTGGCGTGATGTGGTTGCGAATTATACTGCAAAACGTAATGTTTTTTGGACGACGCTGGTAGTTCCTCAGTCGCGGAACCCCATCAGTCGAAAACAAAGCCGAAACGCACTCTACGCCTGTGGTGGCGCACCTCTGTTGAGAGGTGCGTGTTATCTTGGCGGTATTTGCCAGGAAATGTGCCTGCCGCGGTGAGGAAGGGGCGGATGTTGACTCAGCGTAACGGCGAGGAAACACCTACTGCGTTGTTTGTCTCGCGGAAGCGTTTGGCGAAACGTTACATAATAACAAGTAACAGCCTGGGCTGAGGCGCGCTTTCGCATGTCGTCTGTCGGCGGTTAGGTTAGCGCTGTTGGGTTTCTTCAGGCGGGCTCTCTGCCCACTCCGCTTCTTGGTTTTGTCGAGACCGGTGGTGGTGGTGGTGGTGGTGGTGGTGGTATCGGCGGCGGCGGCGCTCGGACGTTATTAGAGCGTATGGCGTGTGTCAAGTTCGATTGTTTGTGATGTTGCTGATTTCACGGCGGCGGCGCTAGGCGGTGACGGCGGCGGCAGCGGCGAAGGCTGGTTGTGCTGGTGGTCCTGGGGTGGTGGTATAGGTGGTGGTAGTGGTATAGGTGGTGGTAGTGGTAGTGGTTGTGCTGTTGTCTGTGGTTTTGCTGTGGCTGCTACAGCTGCTGTTGGTGCTGTTGCGGTTGCATTGAGGCGGTCGGGGTTTCCCAGCTAGCAGGCGTTTATATGCGGGGCTTGGGGCTTTGATTTCTGATTTCAACACTGCTCCAGCCGTGGTGTATGCGCTGCCGACCTTACTCGCCCGATAAGAAATTGAGGGTGGACAGAGGGCGCTTGCAGGCGAAGGGACAATTAAAAAAACACAACTAAAGACCTGTGTGTTATTCACTGCTGTAGGGCGTAGTTAGTGTGGTGGGTAGGTGTCGGTGTTTGTATTGCTTGTGTGTGTACTTTCATGTGTACTGGTGTGTTTGCGTTGTTTGTGTACCTGGTATGTGTTTTATGTGTTTATGGGTGTAGTGTGTACTTGTGTCTGGGCGAATGTGCGACGCTGGATGTACGTGTAGCAGGCCTGTCGTCTAAATATGTGAACATTCAATAATGTAGCGAACGTTTTGTCGGGGTGCTTGCACGACATGGCTCGCTTGGTTGTGTAGTTGTATCTGTGGGTGTATACTCGTACCTAGTGTGTTTATGTGATGTGTGTGGTATGTGTATATTGGGTTATATCACTAATGCCTAGTATGTGTGTACCTGTGAGCACAGAGGCTGACACACGCTGCCCGCCCGTCCCATGCCAACACGGGAGCCCTTTCACTGTCACACCATACACACGTCCTCCTTCAATCACTAACCCCCAACTACCGTTATCTGCTACCTCCGACTTCGTCGCCTTGATAACCCAGGTCGTGGACGAAGACGTGTACCAGAGGCAAGGGGAAAACATCATCACCTGGGTCGAGGCTCCTCCTCTCATCGGGGCTGCCAACGGGGCGGGAGCGGGGGCCGGCGGGACCGGGGTAGACCTGGCGCTCAGCTTTCAGGTGCACAGGAAGGCGTGATTGGAAACGGGAAGGCGTTTTTGGAGGCGGGGGAGGCGTTTTTCGAGGCGGGGGAGGCGTTTCTTGAGGCGGGAGGGCCGGGGAGGCGTGGGGTTCCTGCTTTCACTCTTGAAGACGCGGTGTTGGTGTAGATCTTGGTGTTGGTTTGGCGAAGGCATAAAGTTTGTGGTGTTTTGCTATTGTTCCTGTTGTGGTCGGTGTCGATGCCGGTGGTGGCGAGGCAGGGGGTTAGGGTTTGTTATGTTTCGGCGTTCATTTGCCGTAGACAAGTGGTTAAGGGGCGTGATCGTCGGGATACGGTGGCGCCTGTCTGCTACGTGTCGACCCCATCTTCCGCCGCGTTTGTCCATGCATCGCCGCTTTTTAGTCACCCATCCACAATTTGGTCATTTGTCGCTTCATCCTGGTCAATATTCGTCAAGTTTTGGTCACCCATCACCACATGTTGATCATCCATCGCCGTGTTTGTTCGCCTTTTTTGCAGGAGAATGTTGGGTGCTTAGAGATCTGGCACCAGATCTGTGACGTGCAGGGGCGATACGGTAACGAGTATGGCCGGGGGGCGAGGATGGCGGGGGAGGCGGCCGCTCCATTGCCGGATCCTAAGATGGACACGTTAGGAGCGGTGAGCGTCGTGCAGGAGTTTCATTTTGCTAGTTTTTTGTTTTTGTTTTTCACCGTCCGCCGGTGTTCCTGTGACCGTGTCGGTGTCGGTGTTGGTGCTCCTGCTGTTTTTTCCGTCGTTGTACAGCAAGTGCTGCGGTTAATATTGCTGTCGCCGTCGTTATTTCTTTTTGTGGTGCTGACATTGGCGGTAATGTTTGATGGATACTGGATGCGTTCGGTTGGTTTGCTTGGTGTGGAAGTGTAGAGGTGTTTGTTTTTGTGGGATTGGGGTCAGTGTGGACGATGATGTCGGCGATGGGATCCAGCTTCAACGAAACGGTTGACGGTCCTTACTATCACCTTGTTATATCTTCGGTCCGAGAAAAAAGAATCCTACGCGGTCGGGATCAGGATAATAGCGTTAGGGTTTGAGGTCAAGTAGATTTCAATATTTTCTTCAGATGGGCCAAGGTCTATGTACTAAACATCCATGAGCCACGGGTCTGCACACCCCTCGTGGTCCCGGTGCTGCTTATGCAGTTATCATTGGCAGCGTGACACGTTACGAGAAGATGCGGTACGGTATGGCACTGTGCGCCACGGCACGGTAGTGCGGTACTGTGTGCCATGGTACGATAGGCCACGACACGGTATGGCACGGTACGATATGACAGGGGCGGCACGTTGGTGAGGGGGTGTCCTTACACGTTACACTCGCTGCGCTTGAGCCGTGGACCACCGGTGTCCCTTCACGTAAGACTCGGTGCTATGGAACAGTCGAACCCGACCTGCTCCCTCCCCCCCCCAATGTTCTCTTGTTCGATACCAGGTTCGTAAATGTCCGTGTGTACACGTTTCCGTGTCTCACTTATTTGTGTTTGATCTGCGCGGCGTCCCGTCTGCCTCCGTTTTTTTCTCAGATCCTGGAACTTCTTAAGGCAGCGAGCCCGCAGGCGAAGGAAACGTACGCTGGCTCACTATCAGAGAAGGTATGATACATGCCATTGCTGCAGTGGGGGTCTCCCTATAATGCCGGTTGAACAGTGCCTACTGCCGCATACTACCGATGTAATCGACTGAAGATCACCGTTCGCCACTCTGTTATAAGGCTTAGTTTGGGTAGGCAAAGGGTTAACCTTTTACCAGCGGTCGTAAAGACTAATTCCTTGTAATTCCTATAACAAATGAGTATTGACCCGAAATTCGTCGAACTCACAGCTGACGTCCTAAAAATATTTTTATAAAATGGCTTTGTCGACAGACCATGGATTTTTGGGTCGTGGGTTCCAATCCCACCAACCACCAATGATGAACTTTCAAGACTTTCCCCATGTCGAACTTGAAAAATGCTCTCCCCGGTATCCCTAGAAAATGGAACCGCGTGGATATTGACGTGTCCGCCCGTATATCCGACCGACCTGCTATCCCGCCGTTTCAGGGGGGGAGAGTGTTACAAGGCTTAGTTAGGGTAGGCAATTGGTTAACCTTTTACCCGTGGTGAAACGGACTCATACCCTTTCAGTCCTTGACAAAGTGTTGCACTTCGCTTCTACGTTGTTTAGCCCTGTCCGCTATGCCGTTGCTAGTGATAGTATCGTCGTCTCTCGTCTCACACGCGTTTCTCTTTCTGCGTTTTTTTTATTATCCGTCTGCGCGTTTTCCTTCTTTTTTGTACGTTTTTTTTGTATATGGTTGCCGTTTTTCGTGTCCGCTGGGGGTTGGTCTCAACACTGGCGGCGTTTTTCGTCATAATCGACGGCTACTTCCCCATATGTTCATCGCCATGGTGGTGGTGATAACGGTGGTTGTGGTGTGGTGGTGGTGATGCTGATGCTTATGGTGGTTGTTCTCGTGCTATCGGCTGGTGGTGATGGTGGTGGTTTTTCTCGTACTGTTGGCATCGACTGCGAATGTTGGTGCTGGTGACGATGGCGGTGACGGTGTTGGCGACGGTGGGCATGGTGATGGCGATGGCGGTGGTGGTGGCACGATTAACCTCGGAACCGTGTTGCAAGCAGAACGGAGAATACCTGACGAAGCTGTTGAAGGTGTTTAGCGACTGCGAGGACATGGACGACGAGGAGTCGCTCAGGTTGCTCTGTAACATCTTCAAAGCAATAGTGGGGCTTAACGACGCCACCTTGTTGGAGGTGAGCGGGAGGGTTTCAACTTTCGTTGGCGCTTACGAGGCTTGATGTGTGTGTGTGGGGGGGGGGGTTGACTTCGTGTGCGCTTTTTTGTTAAGGCGGGATGTGCTGTGGCGGGGGGTAAGGGTAGTTTTTTGCGAGGACTTGAACGACGAAGAGTCGCTCCAGTTGCTCTATCACATCTTGAACGCGATAGTGGGACTTAACGACGCCATCTTGTTCGAGGTGATCGGAAGCGTTTCGACTTTCGTTGGCGCTTACGAGGCGGGGTGTGTTCTTGTTCGTAGGGGTTTGGTGGCTCTCATCTTCCATTTTGTGCACGGAGGCGGGGTGTGTTTGCGGTGTGGGGGGGGGGAAGTGTTCGTTTTTTGTGGAAAGATACGGGATGCGTTTCGGAGAGGGAAAGGGGGTAGTATTTACGACTTGCCCCAGCTTTGACAGAACGGTTCATAGTTCATACTACTGCTACTCCTCGTTGCATCTTTATTCCGACAAATTCCTCACGTGGTCGGGGTTAGTTTCACGTAGAGCTTGGCCCTTTTGCTAACCAAAAAGTTAGGCCACAACTAATTCCAAGTAGTTTGTCCTAAAAAACATGTGGTGGGTGCAGGTCTAAACGGGTACCCACGTCTTTGGGAGCAAATGTACTTGGAATTTAAGTGGAATCCTTTTTGCAGTGGTAAAAGGTCATGTTGAGTACCTGGTACCTGCTATTCTTCGACCGTTTTGTCGAAGCTAGTGGAAGCAAGGTGTACCCAATCGTTTTAGTGAAGCTGGTCCAAGGTTCGTACAACCCTCAGAGGGGGAGAAGGGGGGAGAGGAGGGAGGGGCCGGGGGGAGGGCGGCCAACAGCTGGAGTCGGCGGCCGCCCTGATGTCGTCGTCGTGTGCGAACTGCAGCCAGGCCTGGCGACAGCAGCTAAGGAGAAGAAGATAGAGGGATAGGGACAGAGAGAACATAGAGCGGGGGAGGGGGTGCGCGGGGGTGGGGGCGAGGGTGGGGGGGGGGCGTAGAGTGAAATATATAGAGTGAAAAAAATGTGTCGGTGGTTTCTGGGGTGGTCGCGTGGTATACCTCAGGCTTAGGGGGGAGTCATGTGTTAGCACGCTTCTGCTGTTTCGGCGGTATGTATTGGTTCAGATCGTTTTGTTTTGAATCGTGTTATTTCGTATTGTCCGTGTCGTTTCATGCCGTTTTGTTTCGTATTTCGTGTCAAACGCCCTCCGGTAAAAATGCTGATACCTTTAAGTTTAAAAGGATGTCAGCTTTATGTTTTCCCTGTCGGTGCTCAACGTTGCAAGTTTTTTTTTATCGCAATTAATTTATATTTTCATAGGGGCGTACGGTCATTCGCCGTAGTTTCGTTTCCTTCACGCAGCGAAACTCAAGCGACAGTATTTCTTTTTTGGGCTGTGGTGCTCGGCAGGTACTCTTGGCGGATAATCTTTTTGTGGACATGGCGGGGGTTTTCGAATACGACCTGGAGCTGAAGGAGAAGGGGGAACACAGAAAGTTCTTGACGGAAACTGCGTCGTTTAAGCAGGTGAGCGAGGTGGAAACTGATAATCGATAATCACTACTACGTAGGCGAGCTTTAAATCGCAACTGCGGTGATATTTAAGAGTCGTCCCTTGCTTTCAGGCCTTGCGTGCTCATTGCTGTCTGCGTGATACGCGCTGCTCGGCGTTTTTTTTACATCACGTGTGAGCAGCCCTTTCACTGTGTTGGTTCGGAGGTATTCTTGCCGATTCTCCCATGTAACACTTTTTTCAGGTCGTTATGCCCTTTTTCATGGGGTTGCCCTTCCCTTTTCAACTTCCCTTCCCTTCCCTCCTCTTCCCTTCCCTTTCCTTCCCTTGTGCTATTTTACTATTTCAACAATAGGTCTTGCCGATCGCGGACGAGGAGGTGGTGCAGAAGATCCACCAGAATTTTCGGATAACGTTCCTTAAGGACGCCTTGCTGAGGCCCATGATGGACGACGCCGTCGTGGGCACGTTAAACTCCCTGACCTATTTCAACAACACGGAGATTGTTCAGAGGTGAGGAAAGACAGACACCTACGTACGGTGGTTACGGTGGGCCGTAGTGCTGACAACTCGGCCCCCAGCTTTGACGAAATGGTTGGTAGTCCGCACTATTAATAAGTTCTTATTACACTTTCATCCCCAGAAGTTTCCCAGGCGGTCGCGGTCAGGGTTAGGGTTAGAGTTTGGATTAGGCTTCAAGTAAAAAGTAGGTGTCCCGGTTTAACAGCGCCCTGGATGATAGCATTCGGGGCTTAGGAGCGGTCGAACCGGCTTGTCACGCCTTGTGGCGTCTATACCAAAGCCTAGATTGTGCCCAATCGGAGATAAGAGCGGTACGGTGCTAAGAGCGGTCGAAATCGGGTGTCACGGGGCGCTCTTAAACCGGGGCACACCTGTATCTTCATTTCGACAATTTCCCTAGACGGTCGGGGTTAGGGTTATGATGTGAGTGTAAGTCAAGTATATTTCAACGGCTTTGTCGAAGCCGAGTCAGGGAAAGCGGTGAACAACTTTATTTGTCTTGTCTTAGTTGCCTCGTCCATATTTTTTTTAAAACAAATTTCTTCTTGCTCCAGGTTCTGCTTTTTTGTGCGCTCACCATTCCATAGCTTGCATCAGTTTTTTTAAACAAGTTTCTTCCCCCCTGTTACGCTGTTTTCTTTCGCGTTTGCTTCAGTTTGCAGCACTCCGACTACGTCCGCGACGTGTTCATGCTGCTCCACGACCCGGAGACGGGCCGGGGGGGGGCGAAGCGGCGGGATGTCCTCATGTTCTTGCGCGAGCTATTTAACATGGCCAAGACACTGCAGGCAAGAGTAATCTACCAAATTGGAACATATGCCTTGTGCTACGGTCTATTAACAACTCTGGGCGATCAGCGGGAAAAAACTGCGAAATTCATTGATTTTGAACCGTGCTACGGCAGAGGGGCGCCTTTTTATTCCTGAAGCTCTTCACATGAGGAGCTCCTGTACTTCACCCAAACAATAATCTTGAGTAAATCGGAATGGCAACTCGATGACGAAACCCGTGGTCTACAGATAGTAGGTATTATATGATTTACAAAATATTCAAATTGCTGAAAAATAAGGGAAAAATTATTATTTTGTTGAAAGATAATGTCATTCCGACTATTTTTGGTTGAGGAGCCCCGTCATTCGAAAAAATCATTTGCCTAAAAGTGCTCCCTCTGTCGTGACACGAGTCGCTTACCGCATCGGCCACACTAAGCAGCCCGGGCTGGCGTGGTAGGGGCCGTGCCTGCGCTGCAACGTAAGGACGTGTACGACGCGCACGCAGAAAAGTGATACTCGCACTGAATCGGGCTCCGCCCTCAACGGTTGGTAAATTTCGATGAAAATCTGCTAAACAATGGGAACGACTGAACTCTATGCGCGATAAAAATGAAGGCACCTGCCGAAGGGGAGAGGGATAGACACCTATGACCACGGCTTGTCCAGAAGATCGCTGAGGGTACAACCTCTTTCACGAGTTTAGCTGGAAACTAAGTTCTGTGATGGTTGAAACACAACAGAAAAAAAAACACCTCCGAAACACGCGTTTGTTTTGATGTCGCTATTTCTGTGTTTCTGAGGCCCAAGAGGGTTAGACTTTTTTATGTTGATATTAACAGCAGTGATATATTATATTCTCGAGTATGTTTTCCTACCCAACGTGTTTTTCTATCTCGCAAACACCGTGTTGATGGGCCTTGTCGGTGATTGCTGGTGATTGATATTGAAGGACGATGATTGGTGATGGTCGGTGGCGATATGTGGTGATGGGTCCGTCGTTGCGGATTGACAACGATCATGATTGATTGTGAATAATGATTATGGAAGAAACGCTGTCAAAAGAGTAGGTTGTGTGTGACCTCTAGCCAAATGTAACCGCCGTCTGCGCCTCTCTTTGTATGCTCTTTTGTATTTATGGTATGTTGATGTTTTGAACAGGTTGCGCCGAGAGACGCGTTCTACCGACATTTGTGGGACGAGGTGCCCTTCTTCGAGGTGAGACGAATGTTTTGGACGAAAAAGTAAAATAGGATAGAACAGAAAACGAAGATGAAAAAATGAAACCAAATCTACTGCTTCACTTACCCTGGTACCCATAATGCCGGAAGTATACGTGAACGGTAACACCATAGCGTCTGCTCTGTTGACGTCATAGGGAGACGATTTGTTTTGTTTCGGTTCACTACTGCTGTCATGAGCGTGTGTCCATGGTTTGTTGTCCGCGGTTTGGGTATCCTGTTATTTGGTGTGTCTTTTGTGTCGTCGGCGGTGGTAATGATACTGCTGCTGATGACGCTGACGCTGTGCTGATACGTGCTGCTGCTGATGCTGATGCTAAACGATGGCGCTGGTGGGTGGTGCTAGTGGCGGTACTGGGGGGGTGATGCTGGTGGTGGTGCTGGTGGATGATGGCGATGCTGGCGCTGATTCTGATCCTAATGCTGGTGCTGATGCCATTGCTGGTGCCATTGCTGATGCTGATGAACTGACACTGGTTGTAACGGTGATGCGCTTTCCTTGCTGATGCCTGGTCAACGCCGGTGCTGATGGGTGGCGCTGGTGGTGGTGCTGCTGGCTCGATATTGCCTGGATGGATGTGATGCCTTGATGATGCATTGCTGATGCCTTCATGATGCCTTGCTGACGACGGACGGTGTTGATTGTGGTGGTCGTGATGGTTGATTGATGGTGGCGGAAATGTTACCGGTAATGGTGGCCAGAACAGTGATGGTGACGATGGCGGTAACGTTAACGGTGATGGTGGCGGTGGCGGTAACGTTGACGGTGATGGTGATCGTGGCGGTGGCGTTAACGATGGTCATGACGGCGTCTGATTTCGTGATCCCGACGGCAGGTGTTCATCCCAGTGCTGCGGGATCCACGAGCCACGGTCGGCGAGCGGACGGCGTGTATGGAGGTGCTGCTGGCGTCTTTGTCCCATGACCCCGCCCTCTTCCGGACCCACGTCTTGAAGCAGTGAGTGCCACTAGTAGCACTCAGAACTGATGTGAAAATACTAAGATTAGACGACTGCCGTGCTTTGTATTTATCATGTTAGCACTATGATTTACAGCAAGAAAATTTGACTATCGGCTACGTGGAGTATAGATTACTGCTCTGTGATACTACTCACATCACTTTAATAGAACTAGAATTGGAGCCACCATAATATTGTCGGTTTTAACACTATGAATAGTACTACTCGTACCAATATAAGTACTGCTTCTCTGATACCAGAATTATCATGCCGATAGTAGCCCGACGTCTCGACTGTTGTCCTTATTGGCCTGCACAGAGCGCTGTCCTAACTCTGGTTGTTGGTAGACGCGGTTGTGTTTTCGACAGACACGGTTGTGTCGTCGATAGACACGGTTATGCCGTCGAGAGATTGGGTTGTGAGGTCGGTAGACGGGGTTGTGAGGTCGGTAGACGGGGTGGTGTCGTCGGTAGACGGGGTGGTGTCGTCGGTAGACGGGGCGGTGTCGTCGGTAGACGGGGTGGTGTCGTCGGTAGACGGGGTGGTGTCGTTGGTAGACGGGGTGGTGTCGTCGGTAGACGGGGTGGTGTCGTCGGTAGACAGGGTGGTGTCGTCGGTAGACTGGATGGTATCTTCGGTAGACTGGATGGTGTCGTCGGGAGACGGGGTGGTGTCGTCGGTAGTCGTGGTTGTGATGCCAGTAGGCGTGGTTGTGTCGTCGGTGGACACGGTTCTGTGGTCGTCGGACGGAGTTGTGCCGCCTGTAGACGTTTTGTTTTGCCGTCCCTTTTAGTTCAAGGAGGTGGGGAGACACAGGTTCCCCCCTCCCGCCCCCAACCAACCCCCCATGCCCCCCTGCTTCATGTTGTTTTTGTTTGTGTTCTCTGATGCATGTCCGTAATTGCACTCGGGCAGAGGGCCGGTTTTCCTTCTGATATTTTCCAATCCCGATCCCCGACCTCGACTTCGAACACCACCCCCACCCGAGGTAGAGTCGTGTGGTGTTGCGCTCTTGGCAAGAAACGGGCAAACCCCAAAAAAGTAATGTGGCGTTTTCGTTACTTTTAGTGTGTCAACATCCTGCCGATACATACCCCCCCCCCCTTGTGTTTTTTTCAACGTGTCAAGTGTCAACCTCCTCCACTCCCCCCCTCCTCCCCTCCCCCTTCCCCTCCTCATTCGATCCCTCTCTCCCTCCCTCCCCTCCCCACTCTTCTATCCCTCCCCCCCCCCCCTCCTCCACCCCTCCCCCGTCTATCGAACCCCTTGATACAGCGGTGGACATCCTCCTGTACCCCTTAACGTTAGCAACCAGGCGAAGGGTTCGGTGGGGGCGAAAGCAAGAGGGGCGATCGCGGGGGGGGGGGTGGGGGGGGGTGGGGGGGGCGCCCCCTCGGTCAGCGAGTGCCGCGCCTTGTTGTTCTGGGTAATACGAAGGCTTACCACGGACCAGGACACGGGTGTTCTGCTCCAGGCTGCGGAGGTGAAGGGCGGAGGGTGGGAGTGGAGGGGGACAGCGAGGGGAGGGACGGGGGGGGGGGGGGGGGGGGGCGTACTCATTTGTTGCTTGCCTTAGTCATTTGACCATTGACCACGCATCCCTTTCGAGACGGAGCACCGTTTCTACTCCTGGTAGAGACACCTCCAACATTTGGGCGCTCATTACGCTTTTTGCATGTATTACGTCAACACTGTTTGCTTATCCTGGCGGGGGAGAGTTCGCTAGTCATGAGAAAGGGCGGAGGAAGGGGAGGCGAGAGCAGGTTTTGTTTGTGTTGGTCTTACTGTTGGTGCTGGTGTCGATGTTGGCGTCCTTGGTGTTGGTGTTGTGCGTTGACATGTCTTCTGTGCACGTTAAAAGTTTTGCACCGAGGTAAATGGTTGTTGCCGGGGGTGACGGAGGAAGCTGGCGTAAAGGAAAAGGAAGCCAAGGAGGGTGGGTTGCATTCGCCATTGTATTGTGGCTAACGCACAGGCAGGGTGGGTAGGGTGCGTGCTACTGTTCCTGTAGTAAAAGTCAACGTACAGGAAAGACCGGCTTGCGGCGGCGTTGGCACGAGGAGTTGAGGTGGCGGTGGAAGAGTAAGGGGGTGACGTAAACGAACGGGGGAGGATTGACACGTTTCGATACTAGTTCATGTTGGGCGTCTGTCCATGGCGTCTCGCCCGCCCTCAACCATGGCCACCTCCACAGCCGCCCCCTCCGCCGTCTGTTTCCATCTTCGAGTTGTCGTACCCCCGCCACGCTACCCTACCTCACCCAAACCCGCCCGAAACCACCCCACCCCACCCGACCCCCCCAAACCAACCTAAGCTCACCCCACCCCACCCCCTTTCGACCTTTGCAGATCTGTCGGATGGCTTTGGACACAGAGACGATGGAGGGGCAGCCCGACCGAGACACCTTTCTTGGCATCTTTTACGATCACTACGTGCATTGGCTCGTTGAGCCCTTCTGGCTTGGGGACCTTTCGGCAGAAGGTACGAACCGGTAACCGTGCAGCAGTGGTCCCTCTATACCGCCGGTATGTGCTAGTCGGGACAAGCGGCAACCAGCACTTCTACGCACACTGCCTCTACTGGCTGTTCACATATGTTCCATGCGATTTCACGGTTACTGTATCGGGCAACTGGCACTATAGAGGGACTACCTCTTTACCCATAACTGCAACGGTAGCGGCACCAGTAACGCGGTGACAGTACCGGTACTGGCAACGCGGTATTGGTAACGGTAACGGTACGTCAGTACCTGTAACGGCACCTGCAACAAGAGCGGTATCGATAGGTGTGGCGGTACCGATAACGCATCACCGGTGACGATATTGATATCGGTACCTGTAGCAATACCGGAAACGGTAACGGTATCGGTAACCGTTGATAGCCTTAACGGTACTTGTACCGGGGATGGTATCGGTACCTGTAGCGGTACCTGTAGCGGTACCTGTAGCGGTACCTGTAGCGGTACTTGTACCGGGAGTGGTATCGGTACCTGTTACCTGGAGCGGTACCTGGAGCGGTACCTGGAGCGGTACCTGTACCGGTACCTGTAGCTGTACTACCTGTAGCGGTACCTGTAGCGGTACCTGTAGCTGTACCTGTAGCGGTACCCGAAGCTGTACCGGTTACGTTATCAGTAACTTGGTGTTGGGAACGATATCCATCACCGTAGGTACAACGGGAGCGGTATCGATACCGTACCTGTAACGGCACTGGTAACGTAGCAGTATCCGTCGGTACCGGTAACGGTATCTGCAACAGTGCCAATCTCGGTACCGATATCGATACCTGTACGGTTCCCGGGCTGCTTGACGTGGCCGATGCTGCAATCGTCTTTTTTTTGTTTGGTTCTCTACGCTTTTCCGCTTTTGAGTTCCAAAGGGATATTACACACCACACAAACGACGCTGAAGAGAGAGAGAACATGGATCCCGGAAAATCGCGCCTTTTTAGCACTTTCTCACGATGAATGCCTCCCACCGTTCGCCAACCCACTGCAGGGGAAGCCGGTCCAGGGGGAAGCAACGGAGAGGCGTTATTACGTGGGACGGGGGCGGGGGCAGGGGGCGGGTCGGGGGTGGCGGGGGGGGGAGGGGGAGGGGGGGGGGCTCGATCGGACATGGTGCAGGTGTCACGAGGGCACATCTGCGACCTGCTGTCGTTCTGCGTGAGGAGCCACACCTTCCGAATGAAGTACTTCGTGCTACGGAATAATGTGGTGCGTGCTCGGGGACGGTGGGGTACGAGAGGGGGTGGAAGAGTGGGTGGGTTAGGTCCGGGGGAGGGGGAAGGGGGTAGGAAAAGGGGTTGAGAGGGGGTAGGGGTGGGGTATGGGTAGGTGAGGTGCGGGAGGGATTGGGTGGGTAGAGTAGAGGAAGGGGATGAGTAGGTCGGTGGGATTGATTGGGTAGGTGAGGAGGTGGCGGCGGGATTGGTAGGGTGGGATGGTGGTAAGAGACAGGTGATAGATTTTCGGCGCTTATGTACCTTCGCAGTGATGGCGTGGTCACCGGCCGGAACGATTTCTTTGTGGGGGTGCTTTTTTTGTTTTCACTTTTGGTGTTGTGTGGACGGTGCACGCCGTAGTTTTTTGTATGTGCGCCCAGAAAACAGGTTCGTACCGCTGTGTTCCCTTCTACGCGTTTGTCAGAGTCAGTAGCTAACTGGCTGTGGCGTTCGATTGGCTCTTCTGGCCGGCTTCCTATTGATTCTCCTGCTTTGCCTCTTCGTCGACAACACTACTGCCTCTGTAGCTTTCTGCTGGTTCCTCAGGTTATCCCTCTCTGCGGGGTCACTGCTGTCTCTTGCGTCTCACGTTTATCTTTCTCCAAACCATGCCTCTGACGTTGGCTGTTATGTCTTCCCTTTGCCTCTGCGTTTGTACACTCTGTTTCGCGTCTCGATCGGCAATCATGGACAATGGATGATGGAATAATGGATCATGGAATGATGAATCATGGATCATGGAATGGTGGATGATGGGCGATATCGTCGGATTTTCACCCGCTGGTGACGGACGGTGGGCGCGGTGCGTTGGTGGGCGGGCGCAGGTGTCGCGGGTGCTGAGGCTGCTGGCGTGTAAGGATAGGTACCTTCAGCTCGCGGCTATCCGCTTCCTCCGCAGCTGCGTCGGCATCAAGGATGAGTTTTATAACAGGTAAGAGCTAGAACGTGTTTAGTTTTTGTAAAATATGTAAAATGTATGTACTTCAGCTGTGAATTCGAGCATTTCGTCGAAACTTATCTTTGCAAGCTGTGTGTGATACTTACGATCGTGCGTGTTGCGGTGTATGTCCTCATGGGGGATATAGGTCGGTGACCCCCTTGAGTGTTTAATGTTTTTTGTTACGTAACGCGTTTTGATTGCCTTTTTGTCGCGTCGAGTGTGTGTTTGTTTGTTTTTTTGTGTACCGGGTACTGTCGAGTGTTTGGTTTGTTTTTTTGTAACATCGATTGTGACGCTTGGTTACTTTGGTCTGTGTGTTTTTTTTGCTTAGAAAAGTTATCCTTGAGCCCAACCAAGATTGGTTTGAGCCGCCCTTAAGCCGTTGCAGGTCTGCACGCCTGGTATATATTAAAACAAATGCAAATACACTTGGGCTGTGAGATCGATCAAAAATGATTTTTTGATCAAAACTCAGCTTTGCAAGCTGCGTGTGATACTTCGATCGCGCGTCTTACGGGGTGTGTACTCTCGTGAAGGATACAGCTCGGTGACTCCCCTGCTAATGCCAGGGTCAACAGGACTAAGACGTTCAGCCTTGTTCTGCGCACGGAAACTGTATGACCCGCATTGAGGGGGACAAGACCAGACGTATGTGGAATTCAGTATGCATGAAACATTCAAGTGTTCATAGTGTGGCTGAATGGTACGATATTGATCATTGTACGTATCCTGGTATATATAGCGTGGCTGAATGGTGCGATATTAGTCGTTGTACGTATTGATATTGTATTGGTATTGATATTGGTATTGATATTGGTATTGATATCGATACCGACATTGATATGATTTTGTCATTGATATTGATATTGATATCAACACTAATGCTCATAGTGATATCGAATACTGATGTCGAATATTGATATTGACATCGAAATTGATTATATAGTCTACTGCAGCTTGAAACAGAAGCGATCCCGGCTTTTTTTTTCATGGCAGCGGATTGTTTACGGAGAAATAGAAGTTAGTGCATGAACGAGTATTTTGCTTACTTTTTTTTCGTCTCGCTGTAATTCTCCTTTTTGTGCGTTCCTGTTCGTGCGCACTTTTTTCTGTCGTGTTGTAATGCTCTCTCTGGTGTGTCTGTATCGTTCCTGTTTTCTTTTTTCTCTTGTTTTTTTTTCTTGGTGCTGGCAGATATCTGGTAAAGAACAACCTGCTGGCGCCTGTTTTCGCCCTTTTCCGAGAGAACCGCGGTCGTGACAACCTGATCAACTCCGCCATCATCGAGCTTGTCGAGGTGAGGGCGATGGTGGAATGTGAAGTATTCACGCATCAGACAGATCACGATCTATATCATGTAGATCACCTAGATCCTATAGCTGCCGTTGCGAGATGCTGTGCAGGATCTGTGTAGTACAGATTCAACACAGGAAGCATGTGCTAGGTCTTTCAGATCACCCGGCGCTCACCTGGCAGCATGATTTATAGCCCATGCAGACCATGTAGGTCAGGGATCTATGATATGAAAGGCGTAGATCATGAATACGGATCTGTATGTTTCGACGTGTGGAAAGGATAAAGTTTCCGGTCAAGGTCAACTGTGTATGGGCTGCTTGCAGCCGTCGTCCAGCAGTGTACGTGTTGCCGCCACATTAAACCGTGCTTCCTACCCATCGGCATCAATCGGCACATCCGGTGTCCTCCCTTATTCTTCATCAGTACATCATAAATATTCAACACCAGAAGTCCCATGGACTCGGTACACAGACAATTGTAGCCGTTTGATGTGAGCTGGTACAAATGTAGTTTGGCATCATGTCTGGGGATGGGCGAGCAGGGAGTTTGTCAGTTGTTGCGTGTCTACTCCCGCCACCCCTCGGGAGAAACCTTGTTACCGCTTTTTAAGTACCTGGTACGCGGTTCATCTACCCGTCTTCGTCTTCTCTCTCCACTCTACCCATACGAGTAAACTATACCCCCTGTATCATCCCCTATTCCCCTCCTCCCCAGTTTTTTTTTTTTTTTTTTTCCCGTTTTGTTTTTCCCCCCTTTTTTGTCATCGTCTTGCTCCTCCATTAAACCTCTACTTGCCCCTTGCCTCCCCCCCCCCTCTTTTTTCTCTCTTTTTCGTTTTTTTCCCCGTCTTTTTCAATTAAATGAATCTGAACAACCGAAAAAAAAGTTCATTCGCGCTGAAAACGTGAAAAGCCTGGTGGAGCACGTGGTGGAGCGGTTCTCGGCATCGTTCCTCGAGGTTTTTCACACGGCCACTCTCGAGGGCATCAAGCTTAAGCACGAGCAGAACGTGGACCTCCGAGAGAATCGCGATAGAGACTTCGGCCTGGACAGCTCTGGAGCTGGCGGTCTAGGCGGTGGCGGTGGGGGGGGGGGGGGAAGGTGATATTAGAGTTTAATGAAAGGTGGTGAGGTTGAGGTTTTGATGTAAGGGGGAAGCGACGATGGGGCAAGGGCGGGGGCACCACCCCGGGCGTTGGCGGCCTTGGGGGAGGTGGTGGTGGGGGAGGGTGGGGGGGGATGTGAGATCGGTAGAGCTGTGAGTTGGCCGACTAAAGGTTGCCAAATATGTTTATTGACTAGTTTTTTTAATAGTTCCTTGCGGTTATTCGAGGGGTTCTGTGTGTTTTTTTACTTGAATGGTGCGTTTGTGACCCGCAGGGTGTTTTATAATTGGAAACAGTAAAGCAGTGGGTTGGCTTTGTTCGCCACCCAGCTAATACCTACCAGGTTACCTGGTAGCCCTAAGTCCAGCCAACTCTCAGCCCTGGAGGTTAGGTTATGTTCCGTCGAAAGACCCCCTCCTCCTCACTATATATTAACTTATTGGTATCGTACCGTCCATCGTGGGACAAAACTTTCACAAAAGGGACAGATCACGATCTAGATCTGTACATCGTGTGTTTGCCGTTATGACATGTAGGGTAAGAGCCTTATAATAGAAATCCCGCCCAAGAAACATGTGCGCGGGAGCCGTCTCGTGCAGATCCCACCTGGAAAACACTGTCTACATCGTGCAGATTTTTTTTTACCAGTACAGGGTATCTGGGATCTGTCTGTACCGAATGATCTAGATAACGAAGAGATCTGATGTGTACGGTTCGTGCAAAGCTTTCTGTCTACTGACGAACCCCCTGCCCCTCCCCCTTCCCCTATTACCTCCTCCCATCACCCTCGCCCGGCTTGTGGTTTACTTTTCATGTTTTATTCCGTTTTTTCCTTTTTCCCCTTTCTCCCTTTTTCCTTTTCACCCTTTCTCCCGTTCTTCCGTTCTCCCTTATCCCTTTCTATTTTCCCTTTTTTTTCGCTTGTTTCGCTTCTTTTTTCATCGTTGGGGCTGCTCGGTAATCGAGCAGAGGTAACCGGGCGGCGCAAAACCGGCGCAAGATGGTCGAGGAGGACGGCGATGAGGCGTACTTTAACGGATCGGATGATGACGACGATGCGGGGATGGACGCCGATGGGCGCTGGTCCGGGATAGGTGCAGATGACGGCGGAGGCGGTAGCGACGACGGAACGGCGGGGATAGGGCCCCACCAAGCCAACGGAGGGGCAGGAGGAGGAGGTACGCCTGCGGGTGGTGAGGGGGTGTGGTAATCGTCGTATCATGGGGCGGGGCGGCGGGTGGGCGGGCCGGCGGGCATGAGATTGCGTTTAGAGTTTCTCTTTCCTGTCAGATGTTGAGAGTGTTGGCATACAGGTGGGGATTGTTTGGGGGGAAGGGAGACTGTTAAACAGGCTATAAATCGGTTCTCAGGCCTATCTTGTTGGTTCACAGGGGGGGTCGGGGGTAGCGGTGACGGAGCAGTGCGCGTAGAACCCCACCAAGCCAGCGGAGGGGGAGGAGGAGAGTGCGGGCGTTGAGGGAGGTGTGCAACAGGATATGGGGGGGGATAGGGGAAAGGGGAGCTACTGTTATGTACCTGGTAGGCTTTAAAGAGGTTACCAAGCCAACGGAGGGATAGGGGGGGTAGGGGTGCGGGCGGTGAGGGAGGGGGGCGCAGGAAGGCGTTTGTAGGATGGGGCTGGGGTGTGCACTCATTTTTTGCTTGCCATATTCCATTGACCGTTGACCACGCATCCCTTTCTAGACGGAGCGCGGGATGGGCGGGGTGCTGGGGTTACACGGGATCGAGGGATGGGAAGCTGTTTTACAGGTGCAAAGAGGTCACCCGGCCTCTCTAGGTGGTTCACGGGGGGAAGGTATAAGGTTACACGGAATGAGACTATTGGTTGGGCATTCGTAACTCCAACGAGGCAGGAAGGAATGGGGGGTAAGGGAGGGGGCTTTTTGATGTACCGTGATGAAACTGGCCTGAATATACTGAGCATCTCCCTCCCACATCTCACCCCCTCCCGTCTTGAATGGAAGTAACGTCTCAACCTCTCCCCACCCCCGGGTGCCTCCCGCTGCTGTTTACTAACTCCCATAGGCTTAAGAAGTCTTGTGGCATACGGGGATGAAGACGACAGTGACGACGACGTGGATCCGGTCCCTATGAAGGCAGCGGAGGGAGAAAACAGCGGCAGCAGCAGCAGCGGCTGCAGCAGCGGCAGCACCGGCGGTGGCGACGGAGGGGGGGGGCTAAACTCGGCAGGGACACCGACGCCAATGTTGGTCGCGGCGGGAAACAGCGACGCGGATCGTCGGGGGGGTGAAGACCAATCTTCGGAAGGCTCCCCATCCTTATCCTTGCGGCCGGAAGCAGGAGCAGAGGCAGGGGTAGGGGCGGCGGCAGGGGCGTCAGCAGAAGCAGAAGAAGCGGAGACCTTGGCTAGCGGCGGTAACAATAACAGTAACAGTAGTAGTAGCGATGGCGGGAGGCGGGAGGGCGGGGGGGAGGGGGTACACGCGGGGGTCGGTGATGGCGACGGCAACGGTGATGCTCCTGGGTTGATCGCCAATGGGGCCAGCCCGACGACGGGGGATAGACGTGCGGCGGCGGAGGGGGGTGGGGAGGGGAAGGGGGAAGGGGTAGAAAGTGCCGGCAGTTCGCCCTCGAACGGAAACGAGGCGGACCGAGCAGCGGCGGGGGAGGGGGGGGCGGGGGGGGGGGGACGCCGACGCTGCAGAGCAGCAGCAGCAGGCACCCACGGCTGGGGGAGAACCGGATCCAAAACGCCTCCGGCTGAGTACCTGATTTACCTGTGCATGTTACTCCAGCCGCTCGGGTGGGGTTGGGGAGGGGGGTCTCGGCGAGGGATAGGTGGATATTCTATTTTTTTATCATAGCTTCGCGGGTGAGTGAGGTGGAGGTAGAAGGGGAGGGTCGGTAGCTCTGCTCGTGGTTGTACCACCGCTGCGAGCAGGAGAGCGAGAAGAAGGGCTGATTTGAGTTGGAAGGGTGAAAAGAGTTGTTCGGTGGTGAGGATGTTGGAGAAGGGAATGGGGGTTTGGGGGAGGGGGCTGCTGGGAAAGCTAGGTTCGTCAGATTGTGTTGAATCGCTTGTGACAGACGGGGGGGGGGGGGGGGGGGGGTTGGTGGACCGCGAGATTGAGACGGGGTGGGAGGTACACGTGTTTATTTGTTGCTGTGTGCCATACACAACGTAGGATGGGATAAGGGGTTGTTTTTTTTCTGTCCGCGCGAGGGGCCCGGCCGAAAACGCAGCTGCACTCCCTACCGCATTCGTGAGGAACGCATGCCACGTGATCAAATCGTTTTTGTTTTGTTTTTTGTCTTTTATCGAACCGAATCAACTCAAACCAACACATACATATATTTTGCGGCGGCGGCTAGGCGGCTGCGGGAGCGTTGGTTGTCTTCCATTTCTGCTCTCTCGTCGGCTGCTCTCTTCCTGTTCCCTGTTTTGCCTTGATCGAGTCCCTGTCGTGTCCTGTTTCGATCGAGTCCCGTCCTATTCTGGTCGGTCTCAATCGAGTCGTATATCTGTTCATGTCCCGGTCGGGTCGTGCCCTGTTCTATGTACATCAAGCCCTGCCCTGTTCTGCCTCCACTAAATCCTGTCGTGTTTTGTCTCGATCGATTGTTGTCCTGTTTCGAGCCCTGTCCTGTCCTGTCCTGTCCTGTCTGTGTGCTTTTCAGTTATTTCCCATCATTCCAGCCTCGAGTCCGTCCTCTTGACTGTAAATATCAGGGATGATCCGCGGTGTATAAGAAGCCACAAGGGTTCCCATAATGAGGGTATCGTGCCCACTAATTCTTCAGAGCAATAGCCGAGAAACAAACGTGTTCGTGAGTGTACGCGGCCGCTTCACCCACAAGAAGGGAGGGTCGCCCTCTTGAACTTTCGGTTTTCGAGCTCCCATGCCTGTGTCCTGGCACACCCCCAGGGACGTGAATATCCTCTCCTTTCATCACGTTACCAACGGTTATGAATACTCAGCTCGTTTGGTGCCGCCTGTGTCCAATTGTGGGGAAGCCGGCGGCGTGCGCACCTTTTCAAGGTTACGCGTGCAGGCAGATATTTCCCCCTGCCTTGTTGGGGACTTTCAGAGGGGACAATCGTCGAAAAATGCTGACGATTTCAGTATGGACCACACCGCCGAGTAGCCCGGGCCGCTGGGGTAGGTGTGTCCGAGGTGCATTTTGCCGTCCTCCCACGCACGGTAGGGGAGCGGCAAATTCTAAGAAGTTTATGCGCTCCTAATATGAGGAACTCAATGTCTCACCCCTCCGAAACATGCCTTCGAAGGCATTCGTTCGAGCAACTCGACCACCAACACCTCTATCTATATATATGCCCTAGTCCTTGAAAAAGTATACTCATAGAGGTATCAGACTAACTAGCCGGTAGTTGCTCGCTTGAGGAGCTCAATCCCCCAGGAAAAACATTTGACCCAAAAATTGCAAACCCCCGCGCACCGTGGGATAATCCATTGTAAGGAACTGTGCGACACGCGTGTAAGTAGCACGGTGATGTTTTTTGCCCTGCGCGCTCACGCCAGACAGATGATAACACCGCACATTCACTTTCGATATTTTACTCGCGCTTTTTGGGCTCCAGCAGGAGGCGGAAAAAGGACACCGCCTCCTGGGGAACAGCACGCAAATGCGTTTCATCGGGGGCAATAGCTATTAATACCAGTATACGTCGAAGTGTACCAGTAGCTCCCTTCCCGCGGAATAATCGTGTTGCATGCCTGAACTTCAAATTTCGCTTCAACTCTGGAGTTCATTTGCATCTCGCGGTCCCCAAAAAATAGAACTGCATCCAGGTTTGTGGGGGCAGCTGATCGGACCTAAGTAGTGCTGGATATTTTCTGCAGTTCATTGGTGTTGCGTACTGCATTTCGTACACTTCTCAGCGCCGCACCAAGTTCGTAGCGTTATCTCCTACTGATAAAGGTTTCTCTAGGAGGCCGTATCTTGAGATACCGGTAGGGTATTTGCCGCCGAAAGCCGTTCTCGATAACCGCGTGGTTCTGCCGTTAAGGTTGCTCTACCGATGAAGCGATCTCGTTACTGAAGTGCATGACGTTCTTGTTACTGAAGTGCAGGGTGTTATTCCTACTCGGTAAGTTGGTGAAGCGTTCTCGTTCTTTCTGCTCAAGTGAGTGCGAGTGGAAAAAGTTACTTGGTTTGAATTTTTAGTGTATTACACGGTTCTGTACGCGTATCCGGCAAGAAATGATCCTGCCGTGCTCGGTCGCCTGGCACGCTCAACAATGCCAGAACATCGTGTTTCCGATACTAACCGGCACGGCGAGGGAAACCCGAATCGTCCCGGGCGAATTGAGAATATCGCATGTGGCAAGAAAGCGGCATCATGGCGACGTACAGCGTTCAGCAGCAGCAGTTGTAGTAATAGCAGTAGTAGTAGTAGTAGTAGCAGTAGTAGTAGTAGTAGTAGCAGTAGTAGTAGCAGTAGTAGCAGTATTATTAGTAGCAATAGTAGCAGTAGTAGCAGTATTAATAGTAGCAGTATTAACAGTGTTAGCAGCAGTAGTGGCAGTAGTAGTAGTAGTAGTAGTAGTATGAGCAGTATATTTTGTTTGCGTCACGCCTGTTAGTAGCTACCTGGTGCCGGGCATCGTATGAGAGGGCCGGCAGTGTGCTGCCTATCTATGCGGCGAGGCTACATTAGCGCGAGGCCGCCGCGAAGGTCGCCTCAGGCGTGTGGCCTTATGCGGTAGAGGGCTTTGGCAGGCTGCAGCTGAAACATCTATTGCAGCGCCGTGTGTTTTGGCAGCTGCTGCTCGGTGCTGCTATTTGTGTTGAAGGCGCACGAACGAGCGAGTCAGCTGACTTGTCACACCTGCAACAGACGAAGGCGCAAGCTTTTCTTTCACACCCCTCATATTTTTCGGGGTGCTTTTCGTACAGCCAGAGTCGGCCATGAACCGAAAGAGGCTGTGAAAACGCGTAATCAGTTGAGTAGCGAGAAACCTTCTTCACTTGAGTAACGAGAACAGTCTCGGGGGTTTGGCGACACCTCTTAGAGTAACTCTGGGGAGCGAAAATGCCTCATTGTCACTCCCCCGATTTCATGGCGATTCTTCTTTTTCACATGACACTTCTTCATTACCACATCCCTCATTGACGGCACTTCCTCAGTATCACATTCCTTATCACGGGCTACCGCTGCAACGTAATATCCCTTAACGAATGGCACCTATACCCCTCGTCACATGGCGCTAATCCATTATCATCTCACTCGCCACTGGACACCTAGACTATAAAACTATCACAGCCCCGAATGCACAAGGCGCGAGTGAGGTACTGCGTCACTTCGACACGAGGCACCTTCTTCTTCAGGTCAAGGCCACGGTACCGGGGTTAACCTTTTTCTCGTTCAGAGCAGCAAAACAAATGCTTCCATGGCGGCGTACTTGGGCAAAAATAATTCAGCACAAAATCTCAAGATTTGCAAAGCAACAGCTGTACGTAACGTACTCCCTTGCGCGAGGGGTTTTGAGCCGCTGTTTTAAAAGGCCGTTAAATGCCCCCCCCATCTTAGGCTTGTATCTTCATTACCATTAGCCACTTTCCCCATCACATGACACTTGACCGTTACAGGAGTGGTAGGTGGTCACTTTTTAGGGACCCCGAGACAAGGAAAAGCGGTATATGAGGCACCTCAAATTTCTCCACACCGTTTCCCCCCACTTTAAGGGGCCTCGTCCCTAAAACGTAGTGCACGCAACACTCCATGAGGCACCCCAAGTCCCTTATAAGGGGCCGCTACACAGCAGCCTCACACTTGCAAAAAACGCCACATACTAGTAGAATATTAAAACTCATAAGAGACGCCAAGTTTGTCAAGGATCAATGGTATACAAGGGACCCTGCCGCCCCTACGCACTGTGGTCCTGAAAAAGGGTCATCTACTGTACCTGGTATCATATAACACGATTCTCTCATCGCATGAGGAACGTCGTCTCACCACGAACGGGTACGCCGGACGAGAAAAAAAAACAATGCGCCAACGACCAAAGCGCGGGGGGGGGGAACTAAAAACGAAACTAAGGCTCCGTCGAAAAAACGAAAAAAACGCAACGAATGAGTAGAGGGGGAAAACAGAAGGAAGCCATGATTCCGTCGAAAAGACAGTGAGACAGTAACTAATGAGCAGGAGAGATAAAACAGTGAACTGGCGGTAACACCCGAACGACTTACAGTAACAAGTCTTTCGAAAATACGAAAAGACAGCAAAAATAAAGAAGTATATAAATCGGTGTTTTCAAATTCGGCCATGCCATGCTCCCGCCCTCGCCTCTCGCCGCGGTCCCAACCAGAACTCGACCACAGCGCTTGCGGAAAAAACACAGCTTCCCCCCGCCCCCTGAAACAAAAGTATCTACGTGCGTAAAACTACGTAGCAAATAACAGCGGTTCTTTTTTTCTGGCTCGATCGGCGAAAGGAGTTGCCTCTCTTGACCTCTTAGAACCGCAATCGCTTTTCGGGAATGCTAAACGTTAATACTGAAGGAAAAATTGGCAGGGCCACCCGTGCGTGCGAACGAGGCCTCATTAGGGTTGTCGTGTTTTCTGTTTTTCTCGTGCCTTATTCCTGACCAATATCGATCGCCCCGCCAAGTCCTACAAAAACAAAAATATCAAGAACAAGAACGAGAACAAGAGGAAGAACGATAAAACTAACGGCGTTTTTTCGCGCCCCCCGCCCCCCCCCCGCCCGCTCCTTTCTTCTTCCCTCCACTACTCCTATTCGTCTTATTCTTCTCTCCCGCCTTCCCCTTCCCGCCCCTGCCCCCCCCGCCGCCGCCACCACCACCGCCACTGCTGGCAGAATCCCGTCCCCGATCCCCGCCCCTCGCCCCCTGCGCGATGGTCACGGGGAGTTCCAGTCTCTTTCCGCAGAGGGATTCGACGCCTCTGGAGAGCCAGTCCACTGCGTTGCCCGGGATGCCCAGGGTGACGGGGTTGCCGCAGATCCACTCGACGACCACGCCTTCGTCTTCGCTAACCTGCAGGCAAGCCAGGGCGTCCACCTTGCAACAACGGAAAAATGATAATAGGGGGAGATAGAGAGGGCGCTACTCATTCTTTGCTTGCCTGGGTCCTTTGGTAGTCAACCACACATCCCTTTCGAGAGGAGAGCATCGTTCCTACTTCTAATAGATGTATCTCCAACAATTGGGCGCTCATTACAACGGCAGGGGGCATAATCATGTGTTGCTTGTCTTAATAATTAGATCACTGACCACGCCCCCGTTTCGACACGGGGGGGGGGGGGAGTAAAACAAGGCTAACAAAACTAGGGGTCACCAACAGGGAGAAACAGAGGCAGGAGGGGTGTATAGAAGGGTGATATAAGCCTAGCGTGGGTCGAACGGAACCCCCAACTCTAGCTTTGCGGTGGTACGAGATTCAAAGTGTCTGATACAGGCGTGACTCTTCGTTGGAGCGCGTTACTTTCGTTTCATAATCATTTCGCAACCGCACCCACATTGCCGACACATTACCTACGGAATTAGAGAGTCGGCTAACGTTCGCAGTAGTTAACTACAGCACGGCCAAGCACAGCAGCACGGCCGATCAAAGCATCAAAGGTACAAACCCAAACCCAAACCAAACCCAACAGACCAAGCTAAACCAAGCCAAACCGAGCCAAACTAAACCAAACCAAACCAAACCAAACCAAACCAAACCAAACCGAACCAAACCAAACCGAACCAAACCAAACCAAACCAAACCAAACCAAACAAAACGAAACGAAACGAAACCGAACCAAACCAAACCAAACCAAACCAAACCAAAGCAAACCAAACCAAACCAATTCACACCTGGCCGCCCTTGATGGCTCCTATTGGCGCCCCGAAAGACCACTTCGATCCGAGCTTGGTGAAGTCGCTGGATCGCTTCGGCTGCCACTCCTGGTGAAGCCATCATGCCAACGAGAAAGCCAAAAACAAAAAGCAAAATCCAAGGAAACATTAAAAAAGGGCACCCGGTGCGTATCATAGCAACCACAAGTTAAAGAGATACCTCAGCTTTAAGATCGATAATTTCGTCGAGACCCATATTTGCAAGCTGCGTGTGACGCTGCGATTCCGCGCGCTACCGGGTGCATGATTTCCTGAGGAATACACGTTGGCGATCCCCCTGGGTGGTATCACTATTGCCAATAGGACGATTTTTACGAAGACAGTCAGCCCATAAACATACAGACCAGGGTCCCAAAAGGGCTACGTAATGAGGTTTAAGAAGCAGACTTGGACACCGGGGGGGAAGCGAATGCGCGGAGGGGGGGGCGGCGGCTGGTTGGCCACACTAAATACCATCGTATGTACGGAGGAGATGTTTGGTTGGAGAAAACGAGAGGAGAGGTTTGGTTCAGGGTCGAGATTCGACGTTCGGTCGAACAAAGTCACGTTTGGTTCAGGGTCGAGATTCGACATTCGGTCGGACAAAGTCACGAACGATGGATGGGTGGCCGTCATGTTGATGTTTGTAAACAATTCAAGGTCGTGCGGGGTAGGGTACTCTACCCAAGTATCCGCGGGTATTTACCCAGGTATGTACCCTACCCAGCTCATGGGTAGGTTGGTACTACTCTCGGTACTCTAGCCAAACTACCCGTAGGTGTTCGGGTATCTACTCGGTACCCGCGGGTAGGTTATGTACTACTCTCGTACCCGTACCCAAATCTCGGGTAAGTTTGGTAATACGCTCGTTACCTTACCCAAATCCCGGGTGAGTTGGGTCCTACTCTCCGTACCCTACCCAAAGTCGCGGGTAGGTTGGGTACTACTCTCGGTACTCTACTCTACCCCACCTCGAGTATACACCTGGGTATCTACCCGACCTCGGGTAAATACCCTGGCATCTACCCGAGGTGGGGCAGATACCCTGGCATCTACCCGAGATCTGGGTATCTGCCCGGTACTCGGTGAAATGGAGTGCTGGTGACGTCATATTGCGTGCGCGGGGCACTTCTGCGGGCCTTTTTCTGCGGCCTGCGATGGAGTACGCGTGTATACTTTCTGCTCCACCAACGACCCAGAGTTCCCGAGTAGCGCGACCAGGAGAGGTGGGGCAGTCATGAGCCACGTAAATTGTGGTAGCATCTACCGATGATGCAGGTGCATCCTCCTCACAAGATGCGGCAGGACAACAAGCAGAGGTGATTGAAGTCGAGACGGAGGAAGGAGGGGCCTCGAATAAGGCTAAGGCTGTGTGTGCCGTCGAGCCCGCTAAGATCTTCGACGTGAGGACTGGAGCGGAGTTTGCCGTGCCGCAGGCTGTGATCGACGCCATCGAGTCGTTCACGGTACCGGCTGATTTTCAGCAGGAAGGGATGGGCCCATGAGGACTCCTTCACGTACAGCTTGGGAAACTATACGTGAAGCCGAAGCCAACTTATCTCAACAAGGACGGCAGCAAGAATACGACAGCAGCCGAATTCTACTGCCAAGCCAGCGCCGCGTGCCGAAAAAGCAAGCAAATTATACCGTGCGTAAATGGCACGCAGTTGCGGGGATCTAGCCCGGAACGGGGGAAGGGGTACCGAAAATCTCAAAAGACTAAATTGATTCATGTACATTTCGTACCTTGGTAGAGAATGGGCGAGAACAGGTAGAGCACCTGACTACTCGCAGGCAATACCCGCGTACCCGAGGGCGGGTACTCTACCCGAGTACCCGCGGGTAGGTTGGGTACTACTCGAGAGCTCGTACCCGTACCCAAAATCGCGGGTAGGTTTGGTACTACTCTCGGTACTCTAGCCGAATTACCCGGAGGTATTAGGTATCTACCCGGTACCCGCAGGTAGGTTTGGTACTACTCTCGTACCCGTACGTACCCAGATCCCGGGTAAGTTTTGTACTACTCTCGGTACCCTACCCAAAATCCCGGGTAGGTTAGGTACTACTCTCGTACCCGTACCCAATATCGCGGGTAGGTTTGGTACTACTCTCGTACCCGTACGTACCCAGATCCCGGGTAGGTTGGGTACTACTCTCGGTACCCTACCCGAATTACCCTACCCAGCACGACCTTTAAATAATGTTGTGACCCAGAATTCACCGCCGCCGGACTCAAATCTTCCTGCCTATACTTACCGGATATCACAGCGAGCTCTATGGAAGACAATGCTGCAGAAGCACCACCACCACCACCATCACCACTCCACTATAACCACACCATAATCACCATCAGCGAGTTGCGAGCTGCGAGAGGCAATTCACTCACCGCCATCCCCCTCAAGACTGTCAAGATGTCCGCCGCTTCCTCCTTGATGTCCCCATCGGCGGCCTCCTGGGCCGCAAAAGACGCCACCGGTGCCCAATCCCTCATGATGTCAAGAAACTCGTCGCTTGACAGCTCGCGGATGACCTCATCCTCCTTCTCGAACAGCGTCCCTATCCCCCTCGGTTCCTCAACCTTCCTCGTGTCGGTGTATCCGGGGAACGGCTGCTGTTGATCCTCGCTACCGCCTCCTGCTCCGGCTGCTCTTTCGTGATCATCTTCGTCGTCGTTCGGGTAGTACGCGCTGGGTTTGGGCGCGGCGGGGGGTGGGCCGAATCCCGTCGCGTGCAGTGCCGTCGTGGAACCTGCTGCTGCTGTTCCTGAGGAAGGTCGTGTCAGTGATCGCCGTCTTCTCGATGTCGGCGCTGCTCCTGCTGCTGCGGCTGCGGCTGCTGCTGCCCCGGCGGCGGCTGATGTTCTGTGCATCAACGGAGAGGTAGTAGCATGATGCCGTCGCGAGGGACATGAGGTCCAATAGCCGCGCGTTTCTCCTGTCGCTGACGGCGAGAGCGACCCCGGCCCGGCCGTGAAACCGAAGCACTCCTGTTTCACCAGCGATAGTCCACAGACGATCCATAGAGGTAGTTGTCGAGTCACCATAGCTGGCTAACCCGCGAGAGCAAGAGATTAGTGTTTCCTCTCCCTGCAGCACTAAACACTTAACACTAAAACGCAGGGAAGGTTTCCAAGTTATCAGTATTGCGTTTTGTTTTTGGGGATGCATCGTATTTATCCCCGTGCATTTGGTCGGTTCTGCGAAAGGGAAGGGTCCTGAGGGTGCGAGAAGCCACATTTTTACGTAGTCTTTAGCTGCGGGACGAGAGGGATCCGTAGAGGCGCGGGGGAAGGAGCTGATCAGCCGGTCTCTTTTACGCAGGTGTGTACGCCGTCTGCTGTTTCTTCCTTCATGTGTTTTGACTTTTGTTGTCGTCGTTGCTTTCCCAGCAGTTGATTACGTAAGATTCTTGATTGCACCAGGTGCAAGCCAGCATGTCTGTCTCCGTCATGATGGTGGCGGAGGTGTCACAGTAGCAGCGCGGCGTGTAGCCTCGAGAGGGAGCCCTGTGTTATTCTAGGTGCCCTTTCTCTGGCCTTTGGCTCGTCTCCGCGCGTTCGTGCGGTTGTTTCCATGAGCGGGTGCACCTGGTTGCCCAACGTCGACAATCGCAAAGCCACGCGCAATGTTTTCGGTCCTGATCTCTGATGTGATCGCACGATACGCCTGCTGCTGTGCCTAGTAGTCGGCTGTAACTTCAACTACACAGCAGGCACGGACGTGTCGTAGTTGAGTGGTCTAATGTCCATGTTCCATGCTATCGTGTGCTTTCTGAATCCTTTGCTACCGCTCATGTGATCATGCGGTTTCTAGACCCGCCTGCTCCTTCCTGCATACAGCAGTACTGGTAAATACAAACAGACAACTCGTTTGCTCCCCAAGGTCACTACTCCCAGCACTGGCGGCAGATTCAAGTACTCCAATTGGAGCACTCCTGTAGACACGCCGTTACGTACACTTACGAGAGTATGTCTCGGCCAAACGCGTGACCAGTAGCAGACCGGCTCGCCTCGCACTGTGAGCGCGGCCGAAAACCTGCCTCGAGCAAGCCAAACCGGCAGTCGGTGGGGGGTCTAAGGAGACAAAACCTAATCTATACCTGGTAGTCTATACGTACCACGTTCCTTACGTCAACTTATTTTCCCCTTCCCTTCCCTTCACTTCCTTTCTCTGCAACAGCGACGACAACAGCAACAGCGACAACAGAAACAACAGTAACAACGACAACAACAGCGTCAACAACAATGGCAACGAAACTACATAAACTACTCTGTAATCGATGAGATTTATCAAGTGCGACGGAGGGGCGTGTTGCCCCTTCGTCACGTGACTCCTAGTATGCCCCTTCGTCACGTGACTCCAAGTATGCAATAAGTCACATACCAGGGCACCATGTACTTGCAATATGCCCGTCGGGGAACCATCAGTTCCGCTGCATCTCCGTACTATCAATAGTACTTGTACATGGATTGCAGTTACACAAACCACACATAATATAATCAAGCTTTGGTAAAGCAAAACCAACAACTGTATCAGCGATAGCACCAACAACGACGACAGCGGCAGCGACAACGACAACAGTTTCTATGAAGGTTTCCCACACGATTAAACTAAT
Organism: Undaria pinnatifida; assembly: GCA_012845835.1. Taxonomy (NCBI): domain Eukaryota; class Phaeophyceae; order Laminariales; family Alariaceae; genus Undaria; species Undaria pinnatifida. The sequence continues at coordinate 7,591,571 of JABAKD010000022.1, forward strand.
CGGGTTCGTTGAAACTCGTAGACAAGAAGTGACCAAAACGCCCAAAGCGCACTGCACCTCGTGTACCTTTTCTCGCTGCTTCCTCCTCTGTTTTTGAACCATCAGATTAGTTTTTACTGGCCAACCCACGAACCGCACTCCTCCGCCTGTAACCGCTCCGTCTGCCCTATAAAAACAAAATAAATATATCAAGTGACGGAAAACCGAAACTTGCGAGGCGTTTCTAAACATAGCTCTTCCTCCCGCCACCACCCGTTTCCACCTCCTCCCTTCCCCCCACCCCCTTTCTCTCGGCTCCCCACCCCCACCCTGACCGTCCCCCTCCCCACCCCTTGTCATCCATATCTAAGAAAGTACGCACAAAGTGCGGAAGTCCGGCTGACAAGTGGTTCACAGCAGGATGCAGCTCACCCTTCACGCCACTTGCCGAACACCTCACGGTGCTTCGCGCTTGGTGCACGCGATGTCTGTCCGGTCCGTGAAAACCCGACGTGCTCCGTCCCCGCATTGTAGGGATGCTAGAGTAGATGGTGTTGAGACTACGGCTATGCATGGAATGAGTATACCCACACTCTCACCTTTATCCCCACCCCAGCAACCACCCCCATCTCCAACCCGCCCCCGACCCTCACCCCCAACCTGAACCCAGTGTGCGCGAGAGAAGACACGATGCGTGTGTCGGAGGCAGCAACGGCGTTTTGCTTGGCGGGGGCCGGGGGCGCCGCAGCGTTCCAGTCGCCATGGGTGGTGGGGCGGGCGGCGGCGGCGAGGGGAGAGATGTCTGCCGCCGGGCTTCAGCAACAGCGGTGGGGAGGAGCGACTACGGTACCATCATCTAGGTGAGGGTGTGTCCGATGTCGATGAACCCTCCCCGGTTATTTCTTGTGGGACTCAGGTGCACCGTGGGTGGATGAACGGATGGATGCATGCATGCATGAATGGATGGATGGAGGGATGTTTTTCGTTTTTTGGGGGGGAAGGGGTTGTCACCGCGGGATGAAAGTACCCTCGACTTAGAGCATGTCGACGAAAAACACAAGCTACTTCTATGCATAGCTATACGGTCTTCAGAGCGCCGCCAGCGTGTTGGATTCTCGCCATACACCATGGAAACGACGGGTTCTTAAGGCCAGGTTTGCCTTCAGCCTCTTTAGAGCTGCTCCTGCGCTCCTACTTTTTTGTTTACTAGCTACCTGGAGTTCGCGTAGCACCATATTTGCGACGATTTATTAGACTAGGCATGTCTTAACCCCTTCCAATCGTACCTACATTTTTCGGATGAAACTATTTCGAGATAGTCGGGGATTTTTTTTTTTCGGGTCGCATCTTTTCCCCCCGGTAGTTACTCGTATCGCACTACTGTTTCCAGCATTTGTTGTACTTGCAGTATTGGCCGGCCTTAGCATCGGCATATTGCAGCATTTGTCTAAATTGCGTGAAAGGCCAACCAAACCCGCCGCCGCATCGATGTAGACGGCCGTTGACCTCGACAGCGGTGGCAATGGGTGGTTGACGACAATAATAAGGGGTGCAGTGGCCAGCGAAAACGGTTACGGTGTCGCAGTGCTCTTTTAGAGCTGCGCCCACACTTTTTTCTCGACACGTTAGGCCTGTCAACGCCTTTACCGCTGGAAACCCGTTTTTGGGGGCATAATTACTCGGAATTAGTATAGGGAGGGGTTTGGGGGCTCTGAATGAGTTACATTATGATTGTTGTTATCTTTCAACTTACCGTTTTTTCTTTCTCCAGCTCAACTTGTAAGAGCTTTTACCCTCAACGACCTTCTGGACAAGCCACAAGGCCATGCCGTGGTCACAGGTGTCCACCCTTCTTCCCCCCGATGCACATGTTGGATTTTTTTCAAGCTACTTACATTTCTAACAGAATGATTTATTTTTTTTTTTCTTTTTTTTTATCCTCCTAACAGAATGAAACTAACGGCGACATCGGCTGTGGTAACGGTAGCATTGCCAATGGTTACCTTGCCAGAGACGATGTTTTCATTGGCACTGACAATCGTCATAGCAGTGACAAAACTCACAACAGCAACCAAAAAAAACAAAACCAAAACACACTAAACCGAAGCGCACGGCAATAATACACGCGTTCAATCTGCAGGCGGAGCATGAGCATGGTGACGAACCTCGACAGCAAGAAGAAGAAGAAGGACGAAGAATTCACTGGCGTTAAGGCCTCCGTAAAGGTAAAAAAAAAAAAGGGACTCGACCTAAAAATGCCGGACGGGTATGCAAAACCCTTCCCGTCGGTCGTTGGTCTGATTGGTCGACGCTGACCTTTCGACCGCCTAATATTTTTTTGACAGAACGCCACCAAAGCACGCTGTCGAGCCGCGCAACTGCCCCTGCCTACCTCGACCCCCAAAGGGATGAGGTTAGGGTTTGGGGTAGATCTGGGGTCGGGGTTGTCTGGGCCAAGGTACAAAATTGAAAGTGACCCCAAGCAGGAGGCAGGAATGTATTTTGCCGACCAGTCCTGCGTTTAGGGGGAACCGAATGTGGGGGAAAGCGGGGTATGGCTCACGATGTGAACTCGAGCCGGTGGATGTATGTAACTATTGCTAACTGTGTGGGCTGATGGACGGAACAGCAAGGAATAATTGGTGCGCTGGAGGAGAGAGTTCAAATTGTTGGCTACGTTGTTGTTGTGGTCCATGCCAACAGTAAATAGTATCTCGTACCTCTTTTCTCGTCTACCCTGCTTCCCTGGTCGCTCTACCCCTCCCTCCATCCCTCCCTCCCTCCCTCCCTCCGTTTGTACTTGATCGGCGCAGGACCGACGGATGGGGTCGAAGACAGAAAAGGACAAGATGGACGGCAAGAGCTTTCCGATTCTCGACGACCTCAGCGAGGAGGAGGACGAGAACATCAAGGTACAGCGGGCACCCTGCAGGCCTTTCATGGCGGTGGCATAATCATACGTCATGCCTTTACATAGTGCGTTGTGTAACTGTCTGCAACGCTGGGCATTCTGTGGCGGCGGCGTAATCGGTAACACCTTTACATACTGTGTTGTGTAACCGTCTGTACGCCCCTGTCTATGTCTGTCAATTGGCGTCTATGTAGCGCTTATGGCGGGCGGCCAATTTTCCCATTATTGTTTTTTTCTGAAAAAAATGATGCCACGATTCCTGGTGACAAATGTCGACCAAGGATTTTCTGCCAATAAAAAATTCCAACCTAAAAAATTGACCAATCAGAAAACTGCGGGCACGAAATCCCTTTCTCCACATACGCACTCAACTCACTCGCTCACTCGCTCACTCGCTCACTCGCTCACTCGCTCACTCACTAACTCACTTTCCCACGCACGTACTCTTACCGTGTTTTTTGTTTTGTTCCCAGGTGACCCCCAACGCGTGGAAATGGCCCCCGCTGTGGCCGTACACGCCCGACTACTTCGACCGGCCGGATGAATCGGAGGACGAAAAAGCGTTCGAAAGGGCGCGGATGTCCCCCTGCCTGGAGGGGAGCGCGAAGGACTCGCTGGTGAAGCACTACAGCCGTTTCCTTACAGCGGGCACCGAGATCCTTGAAATAGGTCAGCCTTATAATGTTGTAGTGGATGTTTCTGTGTTTCATTCTCTGTGTCTTCCCCTCTCTTCTTCTCTTTCTTTCTCATGTCTCCTTGTCTACCCATGTTTCTCTCCCCTTTTGTTGTATCTCTGTGCTTCTCTTTCTCTTCCCATGTCCCTGTGGTACCGGTATACTTATGTATCTCATCTCTCTTATTGTTTGTTACTCGTCTAAGTTGTTTTTTTTCTGTTGGGCACTTCTTGCTTTGTGCACAGGGTCTTCCGTGGAGTCGTACTTGCCCGAGGACATGTCCTTCTCGAAGGTGGTGGGCCTAGGCATGAATGCTGACGAGATGGGGGCCAACTCGCGCCTTACCGACCGCATCGTGCAAAACCTTAACGCCAAGGTACGGAACGCGACACCGGGGGAATTGGGGCGAGCAGGGGGCGGGGTAGCGGGGGCGGATGGGGGGAGGACAAGGAGGAGGGTGTACTCATTTCGTGCATAGCCGTAGTTGTTTGACCACAGACGCTTGCATACCTACCATACCGGGACGGAGCATGTCGAGCGTTCACCGACCAGGCAGAAATTGCGTGCCCCAAGTGCGAAGCGCCGTGAGGTGTTCGGCGAGTCGCACGAAGGGTTAGCTGTATCCTGCTAAGAACCACTTGTGAGGCTGGCTTCGGCACCTTGTGCGTCCTTTCTTGCATATGGATGACAGCTTCGAATGAACTAGTTTTTTTTTTTCTGGTGTGGCCACCTCTAGAGACAACAATGTGGATACTGTGTAACTGCCTCGTGGGTGCGTTATTATACTTACAATATGTGATATCATTCCCGTTGCACGGAGTTAAGGTTCTCTACTCCGCACAATATGACCTACAGCAACTTGACCACCGTCTCGGTTTCCACCGAAACACCAAAAAAACGAGGAGAAAAACCGACGGTAACCGGGTGGTCTAGCTCACGCAGTGAGAGGCGTGTTTACAGCGTCGTTGCCAACCGACGCCAGCCCCAGCAGGGGGGAAATGAAGGGAGTAGTGAGGGGGGGGGGGGAGGGGGGGCGTACTCATTTGTTGCATGCCTTAGTCGTTTGACTTGTCACCACGCACACCCCTTTCGAGACGGAGTACCGTGGACGAGGCAGGGCAGGGCGGGCGTGTTGGGGGGCAGGGGGGGAGGGGGGGGGGGGGGGGGAAGCCTGAATGGTGTAACAACTCCATGGTGTTTTGAGGGCGTGCAGAAAGTTGGGTTGTGATGGAGATCGACATTTTTCAAGGTCATCGTTCCGTTCCTCCCTAACCCCACCCCCAGCCCCACCCCTAACCCCCATACCCCACCCCTACGCTTATTCTCGCCCTCGTGTTTTGTGACAGCCGGACCTGCCTTTCGCGGATGACATGTTCGACTTCGTCACGGTGCCCAACAGCATGGAGTTTTTCACGGACCCTCGGTCGGTAATGCGCGAGGTGTACCGCGTGCTGAAACCGGAGGGACTATGCGTGATCCCCTTCACTAGCCAGGGGGCGTACAAGGCAAGCGTTGATTGGCTGGTTTTGATATTGGGTCTGGGTTTGGTTGTGGTTTTGGTTTTGGTTAGGTTGGGCTTGGTTTGGTTTGGTGGGTTGGTTTCGGTTCTATTTGGTGAGTTCGTTTGGTGGTTGGTGGGTTGGTTGGATTGGTTTCGCTCTGCTGCTGCTGCTGCTGCTGCTGCTCCTCCTCCTCCTCCTTTACGTTCTTTTTTTGTTCCGTCCTGCTCTCGTGTGCTGGTTTGCGTTCTGTGATGTTTGTCTTGTAACCTTTCTCCTTTTCTCTTTTTTTTTTTTTTTTTTTTTTTTCTTTGCTTGGTGTGCAGGAGTACGAGAGGAAGCAGATCAAGATGTGGAAAACCATGAACGACGCACAGCACATGTGGATCATGGGCTCCTTTTTCAAATTCAGGTATCACATAATTTGGAATATAGGGACCATCCATTTGGGCCTGGGTGAAGTTCGAGAGATCCGCGGTGTCCGACCCAAAATCTCCGAGAAACAGACATTAGAGCTGGCTTAAGAGCCGGGTTCTACGACCGACGTTCACGTACACGATCTTCTCGAAAATGCCCGAATGAACCATCGACGCGTGCTGCGATAAAAGAAGAACTTTCGGACCATTTTTGTTTTTCCTGGAATTACGAGGCGTTTTTTTTTTCTCAACCCAAACTTGTCGAAAAATGTCATGTCATATTTTGGTTCTGCGAATCATCTTTTTTTTTTGTATACCTAGGCCATGGGTTCGTTTTGTTGGCCCGGTTTTGCCCTTTCGGTTTTCTCACTAAACCTCAGTTGTTTGGGTGACTTTAAAGCCATTTTTATTTTTTGAATGACGGGGCGTTTTTCAACCCGAAATTGTCGGAAAATGTATTATTGTTTTGCAATAAAAAATGAAAATGTATGACCATGGGTTTGTTTTGTTCGCCTGGTTGCCCTTTCGGTTTTTACTAAAACTTAGTTGTTTGGGTGACTTGTTGGCCATTGTTTTTTGTTTAATAACGGGGCGTTTCTTAACCCAAAATTGTCGGAATATGTCATATTATTGTTCTGCGATTAAAAAAAAAATTATGCCTAGGCCGTGGGTTTGTTTTGTTCGCCAGTTTTTGCCTCAGAAAAAAATAAATAAAGAGATTCTCAATGGGTTAGGAGCCTCAGAAAAAAAGAGATTCTCAATAATATTAATAAAATTAATAATTTCAATAATATTAGTAATGATAGTGATAATAGTAATAATAATAATAATAATAATAATAATAATAATAATAATAATAATAATAATAATAATAATAATAGGTTAGGAACCTCAGAAAAAAAAAAAAATCTCAACAGGTTTTTAATAGGAGCCTCGAAAAAACAAAAGAGATTCTCCATAGGCTCCCAGGGGAATACCATAACATTATTTTTAGGAGCCTCAGTAACGAAAAAAAGAAGAGATTCTCGATAGGCTAAGACCTACTATTATGGAAAATTTTGAGCGATTATTTCTGGCGATTATTTTTGTAGTTTTGAGGCTCCAGAAATAACTGCATCAGAAATAAGGAGCGTCCATTATGGCTTCTGATTTTTGGAAAGTGGTTTTATTTTGAATTGGTAGGTCTTGTTTTGCCGTTTGCCTTTATTTTTGAAATCTGGCACGTACACTGTCGCCGGCGACGTTAGGTCACCACCGCCTCTGCTGCGGTCTCTTCTGCTGCGCTGCTGCTGTGGTGCTGGTGTGGTGTGCCTGAGGTGGTTTCGATGGTGGTGGTGCTGCTGCTGTCGCGTTTGTGTGAGGATGAAGCTCTGTCTCGCACACAACAAGCGCAGTATGCTGTCGTAGGTGTGTTTGTGATTCTTTGTTGTGGGTGATGCGTGACGTGTACAGCAGACAAGTATCATACCAGGTACAGTATAAGCAGTGATGACATGTGATACTTAGTACGAGGTAGTATCCAAAAGTCAAATAATCCCAGTTCTGAGAGGTTGGAAGAGCTGTTATTTCTGGGCTCAGAAATCACCAGATCCGCTGATTTCTGGCCTCGATTATTTCTGAACCCAGAAATAACGATGATTTCTGGTCCCATAGTGGAAGGTTTTTATTTTTGTCGTCGGAGATCCCGGTTAAAAAGAGAAATAATCGATGAAAATATTCGCCATAATAGTAGGTCTAAGAGCTTCAGAAAAGAATGGCGCACACCTCTATCTTTGCACGTGTCCAACGCACATAACCTGGCGGAAGGTACAAAACATCCTGCTACGCAAGTTCCTAGTGGCAGCTCTATATATTTATATTAATAGTACCTTATTTTTGTGCCCCCAAATGCACACACAGGTAGTTGACGACGTGAATAGGGTACTCCACCATCGAGGGATCCTAGCTAAAGATACCCTGATATTTTACCATGCCGTGCTTTTTGTGCTGTTGTGGATAGTGGTGTGTCGTTGATTTTGACCTTTTGTTGTTGTTGTTGTCGTTGTCGTTGTTGTCGTTGTCGTTGTTGTCGTTGTCGTTGTTGTTGTTGTTGTTGTCGATATTGATGTTCATGTCGATGTTGATGTTGATGATGATGATGTTGCTGTTGTTGATACTGCTTCTGCTGCTACTCCGCGCCTCCAGCGCCGACGCGGGATGGGACAACCTTAAGGGCTACGACATGTCCTCGGGCGAGAGCAACGTCCTCACCAAGTTGGCCGGCACGGACAACGACCTCTTCGTCGTACAGGTCAGCCCTACAACTAATCTACATACTGAACAACGCCATGTGTAATATTATAGAAAATTAATATGCACTCCAGCTGTGAGATGGAAGATTTCGTCGAAACTCACATTTGCAAGCTGTGTGTGATACTACGATCGCGCGTATTACTGGGGTGTGTGTCCTCATTAAGGATATATAGGCAGGCAATTCCCCCTAGAACTAGCTTGGGTGAACAGGGTGATGTTGACTGATCTGTGGTCGAAAACCAAAAAACCCGGTTACGGTTTATCCATTTATGCTATGCCCCCATATTCGTTCCAAGTAGCGTAAGAAAAAAATCGATGGCGCCGTGCATAGCGAAATAATTTATCACAAAAACCTCAAGACGTGCAAAGCAATGGGGTAGAGCCACAGGTCTTGTCTTTCTAATCTTTTTTTTACTGTTCTTCTCTCTACTGTTAACAATCCTCTCTTGAGTTATCTTCTTGTTTTTCATCTCCGCTGTCTTGACCTCCAATCTTCTTCGTCTCCGTTTTTGTCGGCCCCCCTCCCTCCTCCTCTACTCGATCCACTCCGCTCCCACAGGCGTCGAAGGCCATCCCTCCCGACCCGTCAGACATCGGAAACACCCTCCGCAACCGTCTGTATGGCGCCAGGAGCTTGGACACCGACGATGTAGACTTTGCCGCTTTGAGGCTACACGCCACCTATCGCAAGGCTAACACGGACGAGGAGCGGGAGGAGGTGCTCTCGCTTGTGGACCCGCTGGTGTCCGTGTACGATGTGCTGTGCGAGCTTCCGGTAAGAGAGAACAAAGAATGGATACAGCCAGTATTCAGATATGTTTGGATCAGTCAGGAATAAAGAAACTGTGTCTCGACATCAAATTTAGAGCATTTTTCAACTCAATCATGAAGCCATGAAAAGCAGTTGCTGTCGGCACAAGAAAAAAGACAAAAATCGAGTTTTATTCGAATCAACAGCATCTATAAAAATCAATCATACAGCCATCGAAATGCAATTGCTGCTGGCAAATTGAAAGAGACCGAAACAAGCAGTGTTCAGGTGATCAGGCCGATCAAGAAAACATCGATCGATCGTCTCGGAACATCAAATCATTCAAATCAATCAAGACGCAATAGAGGTGGGGCTGTAAGTTCGCCTTACCGGAAGCCGCCGCCCGGCTATTAGTTGGTTGGGTATTATAATACATTCCGTTGCGTACCGTAACTTGCCGGGTTATATGCGCCTTTTCAGCTTCTTGGCGCGTTTGTTCTTGCTCGATGTGTTTTTTTTGTTTGCATCTACCACAGACGGGCGTGCTGTTCGCCCCCTACAAGGCCATTCTCGCCGAGGCCCTCGCTCCCCGATGGAACGACTCGGAGGAGCAGAAGGCGGTGCTCCGGGAGGGGTTGGGGATTATCCCCCCCGGGGATGAAGTGTGGGGTCCCCTGGGGGAGGCAACGAAGTTCTTGCACCCCGAGGACCGGGTACGACTGTTGGTTGACCTGGTGAAGGCGTTTGACGGTACTGCGGAGCAGCGGCAGGCGTTGTTAGAGATCAAGGACGTGCTTGGCCCGGTGAGTACGGGGGGGGGGGGTCCCGCGAGTTGGGAGGGAGGGGGGGGGAGGGGGGGGGGGTTCCCGCGTGATAAAAGGCGGGGGGGCACCCGGCAGACAGGGAGGGAGGGGGGGGGGGGGGGGGGCGTGTTGCGGACTCGTTTGCGGTATTGCGTTGCTTTGTTGAACGTGTTTCGTTTTTCACAATGTTTTTTTGCCTTGTCTTACGTTGTGTTGTACCTGGCTTTAGTGTTTATTTTGTGTCGCTTTGTTTTGTTGTGTGGTGTCCCGCGAGACAGGGAAGGAAGGGGGGGGTTCCCGCGAAATAGGGAGGGAGGGGGGGGGGGGGTCCCGTAAGATAGAAGGCGGGGAGGTACCTGGCAGATAGGGAGGGAGGTGGGGGGGAGGGGCGTGTTGCGGAGTCGTTTGCGGTATTGCGTTGTTTCGTTGAACGTGTTTCGTTTTTAACCATTTTTCTTTTGCCTTGTATTACGTTGTGTTGTACCTGGCTTTATTGTTTCTTTTTTTGTCGCTTTGTTTTGTTTTTCTGTGTGTTGGTACATGTTTGTCTTATCTTGTCTTTGCTTGGCTTTTCTGTTTTTTTTTGTTTCACTTTGTTTCGCCCCGCTTCGGTTTAATCCGTTTGTTTTTTTTCGCTTTGATTTGCTTTGCTTTGCCTTGCTTTGCTTTGCTTTGCATTGTTTTGCTTTGCTTTACGTTGTTTTGCTTTGCTTTGCTTGCTTTGTTCCGTTTCGCCTTGATGTGCGGACCGTTATTGCTCCTCCCTTTTTGTATGTGTTTTGTTCGGAAAATTGTCGGAAAATTGTCGAAAAAGGTGAACGCCCTTCTGAAGGAGAAGAGGCCCTTGTGGAGCATCCCAGATTTGGAGCTGCTGACCACCGACCTCATCCTCACCGACTTCCTGTGAGAAAAAGTGCTAAGAGCTTATATAGAGTTTAACAGCTTAGCTTTAGAACTGTACCCACGATTTTGGAAACAATCTACTTGGGATTAAGTGTGGGACGAAAAATACGAGTTGAAAAAAAAAATCCCCTCTTGAACCGCACTCCAATTTTTAGAAGAACTACTTGGAATTAGAGTGGTGTTTGGTGTGTTTTGCGGTAGGGAAAAGGTGAAGAAGTCAGCGAGTATTTCACGGGCAAAGGCTACGACAGGGGGGAGGGAGTCCCCCGCCGTGGTATGATACTGAGGTGAGGCTCTGTATCTCTCTCGAAACAGAACTTCTACAGCTTTTTTCGGCCGCACCGCAACAAAAGCGTTCCGATATACCGCGAAACCGACAATTACAATAAACCAAGAATTGGGTAGAACCAATCTCGCGAGTGGGTGTCTCTTGACCCGGTGAAAACCGAGGCCGTCGAGGTGAGGCCGTGCACAACCCAAGACGAAGACTTGAAAACTGGAGCAAATCAGACAAGCCAGCAGCCACAGAGTGGAGAACACCTCCCTCCCTGCCGGCGTCTGCGGCAGCAACCGTGCTGGGTTCCGAATGCACTCGCTGTAGGAGTGGGAGTATTTTGACGACTACAGCATGGGCCACGAGAAGAGACCTGGGCTTCTGGGGTAGGATGTGGATTTGGGTCTGAACTGAATGTTGTAAGGAGCTCCACGGCGGGCTTGCAACGTCGTTGGGACTCGTGCTGACTGCTGCGCGCGCCGCTGTGATGGTTGGATGCTGTCGCACGTCTCTTTTGTGTTTTTGGTCGTCGACATAATATATGGGCCCCACAAAGGTTGAGAGAGTAAGAGGTTGAGGCTTAGGAGCTTACTCCATAGTCCTGATTTTGTTTTGCTAGTCTTATTCCAGGTTTTTTGTTCCATTGTCGGGAGTGCGGTGCTAAAAGGGTTGAGCCTTTAAGTAGTAGAGTTTACTGAGAGTTTAGCCCTTCTAGAAGTCCAGTATCGAATCCACATTAATTCCGTGTGCGTTGGCCCCGTTCATGTTCGTGCAATTCTAAAGGGGGCTAATGGCTAAAATAGCCTGCGGAGGGCCAGGGGCTTGCGCGCGCCTTGTCGGTGTCCTCGTATCGTGAACGCGGGTTGTGATTTTGGTCTCCGGCTCGTCGCTTAATTTTGTTCCGGCGAGTCATGGGCAATGGCTGCGCAAGGGGGGATGTTATGATATACCCACGTTTTTCACTGCTGGGTTATAGAGCCATTCCCACGAGTGACTCTGTACCTCGCTGACAAAACAACATTACCTGATTTGCGTCACGCATCGTAGCGACCCCGTTTGATTGCGGATTGATATCGAAAAATTGAAATCAGCACGAAAGCGTAAGACCGGAAGAAACGGGGGGGGTCACTCGCTCGAGTGACCCCGACCCTGAGCCACTGAAACAAAGGCCCCGAAAACATCATAACCCCCAGCGCATCCTTTGTCCATGTGAGACCTCAAAATTGTACACCGGTGCCTTTTTCGTTGCATTTTTCGGTGTAATCTTTTGGGGGGGGGGGGAGGGGGGGGCGTCGGTGATTTTCCGGTGATTATTCGGTGTTTTTCTGGCGCTTTTTCGTGTTGGCATCTGGCACCTGGTATGTTTTTAACGTTTTTTCAATTCCCGTTTTGTGCCTGGTTGGTGTCTGGTCGATTTGTCCGACCTAAGTACCCAAACCGCACCTCGTCACTAGATCTGCTCGAAAATACCAGAAGCTCTCGGCTCTCCTCTCGCTACGCGATTTTCTCTGACAGCCTGGCCTCTCTCTCTGGCCTGTGCGCACGTGTCGATATTTTTGTTGTTGTCCCCCTTTGTCGATCGTCTCCAACAAAAAAACACAACTACTGCTGTAATCAAGTATATCACCCTTTTGTAGACCTCGGTACTGTATTGTATAATTATAACTCTAATAGTAAGTGTGTGTTTTAACCCTTTATCCTGGTATGTGTTGCTTTTTGTCTATTTTCTGCCTCTTGAAGTTCGGACAGCAAGGAGGGCCGCGACAGCTTCATGGAATGGTTGGAATCGATCGACGCCCTCCAGCTGGAGGTTTGGCTTGAGGACCGCAAGAGCTTCAAGACGCGCGGCAAGCAAGAGCAGGAGTCGGGCGGCCTCCGCACCGCAGCGATTTAACTCTTTTCCTTTTTTTTGTTATTTTTACCTCCCCCTCCCCCCGGTATTGCAGCGATGCGAGGGTCTATGGTCTGGCAGACTATGACTATGCACGACAAAAATTACACCTTCCTTGGTATCTCTGTCTCTGGATTGTGGGAGGGAAAGAGAACGAGGGAGGAAGGAAGGGGGAAGGAGAAAGAAAAAGGGACAGATATAAGTTGCGGTGCTTCGGTTAGTTCTATTTTTTTCATTTCAACTCTCTTCGTTTTCTTTCTCTGGGTGATGAGAAAGAAACAGATCAAAGAGTGAGAGATGAGAGAAAGAGAAAATTATAAAACAAGGGGAAGTTTTTTTTTTTCGCGATGGTTGAATTTTGAGTCGAGGTTGGCCTTCAATCTGGGTGGTGGTATCATTTTATCCCTCTAGATCAACTGCACCCACGTTTGGGTTCAAACTACTTGGAATTAGACTAGGGGGAAGTATAATGTAGTGAGAGAGGGGTTAACTCGTCGCGGGGGTGTATTTTTGGATGGATGCAACCGGGTGGGCGGGACGTACTCCCCCTCCCGCCCCTCTCACCCCCCGACTAGCCTTCCGCGAGCGGACCGAGACCGCCGCGATGTAGTGGCGGGTCGGTGTCGGGACACACAGCAGTCGGCCAGCGACCGCGCTGAACACGATGCGATGCGGTGCATTCTGTCTCGTTGCTTTTCGCCGCAATGAACAAGGATCGAGCTTTGGATGCTTCACGAGCTTTAGATGCTTGACGTCTGACAGCTGAAAGTCGGCGGCCACGGGCGCTGGGGGCGGGGGGGATGAACACCCATGCACATGTGGGGAATTATTACGTACAGGGACGGGGAAAGGGACGGGCAAGTTGCGCTTTGTTGGTGACATTGATGAGCGCATGGGTGCGTGGGAGTGGGTGGGGGTCCCTGGCTCTGCTCGGGGACCCCTGGCTCGTTTGCCGTTGCGTCCCGTAAATTCCAGGTTTGGGCTTGTTTTTTTTTTTTTCGTCCCAGAGAGCTGAAGGGTATGTGTTTGGCTACATACCGTAGTGCTCGTACGTACGTACAGCTGGCTTTGGCTTGCCGATACCCCCCCTTCCCTCTCTCTCTTGTATCCCCCCCCTGTTTCTTTGTGAGATGCTCTCTTTTTTTCTCTCTTTTTTCTTTTGTGAGTCGAAGTTTTGGGAACCTTGCACTCATTTATTATTTTATCTGTTTGCCTTCGATGCAGCGACGGTGTTATTAATACCTGCAAAAAAAGGCAACATAATGGATTGATGAACCCGGAAGTGTGGTGAGCTAAAGCTTTATTTTTCCCCATCCGCCGGAGGATAAAAAAAAAAAAAAAAAAAAACCAAGAAAGGACGAGACATTCATTTTCCTCTTCCACGCGAAGGTCGCCCGTCCTCCCGCCCCCACCCGCCGCCATTGTGCGACCCGTCGTAACGGTGGTGTTGGCCAGGCGTGGTGGCACGGGCATGCGATCGTGATTCCGATGGCAGTTGGCGAGTGGTCCTGTGCTACGGACAACGGTCTGAGTCACGTAAAACGACGACCGGCGTCTGTACTAGCAGCCTAGTTGCAGCAGCAGCAGGTTCCTTGGCCACGCTTCCCACCAATCAATGCACACAGCTGACGGCAGCTACATCTATCCACCAGCGCTTGTTCCCACGTAGCGATTCCATGAAATTGCTATGATGTTACTTTAGACTGTATCGCTAGCCAGAAGCGGAGGAGACAGTTCGGGACTCAAAATGGAACACGGCAGGGTCTCTTCCGTAAAGAGGGGCGATGGTTGATGGGCGACGATGAGAGTTTGACAAGTAACACATTGCTGCTGGTGCCGACGCTGTTGCGCACCGCTACTACTTGAGTTCGAAAGCCTTTTTTTTCGGTGGTGGTAGCGATGGTGCCGACGGGAACGCCGAGGGGCTTTTTTTACCACTCCAGACACCGTCAAAACGCGAAATAACGAGAAGAGTCTTATGCCGCTACTGCTGACACGCTATCGACGAGTATGTACGTGTTGGACACGTTATTGACACGCTGTCATATTAGCGCGATATGGGGCCCGATATAGACACGTTTGTCATAATTGACAAATGCTCGCTAAAACCCGTTCTACACTTGAAGGATTCTTGACCAATCACAGCACGCTGTGACGCGGCGTGATTGAGGCGTGAAACGGTCATTTTCTCGCAAATTAAACTTTTTTTTTGCGGCGCAATCAAATTTGTTGGTCCAGCGCAGCAGCATCAGCAGCGCAGAAGCGTCTGCCTTACAAAGACTCCGTCACGTGACCTCACACGTGCCAAACATGGCGCAGTGGAAGAAAACTAGCCCCCCTGTAGCTCTCAAAGATACGCGTAGAGGAGGGTGGCGGCTGAAGCTGAACTACACCCAAAGCAGAAGAAAGAAGACTCTGGCGAAATTCTCACGATATTTCGAGACAGAAGAGGAGGCCCGGGCAACTGCAACTTGGTGGACACTGAGCTGGGAGCAGGGCAACAAGGGCAACTACGTGGACCCGCACACAGATCCCGATGAAGTCTCCAGCCCGGCTACTGCAGACCTTCCGAAAGGTGAGTTCAGCGACTGCTGTAGACGCTCAAGTTTGCCGAACCCTTGTCGATTGATGTGTACCGTTGATTTCAATCAGCAGCTCACTCGTGGTTGTCGTGTGTACATGCACTGCAGCTCGCGAACATGTAGGGCTGCCGCGCCACATGCACTCTGTTGCGATCGAGCGTGTTCGGCTCTAGGAGCACAGGTGCAATACAGCAGTATGATGCAATACAGCAGTATGATGCAATACAGCAGTATGATGCAATACAGCAGTGTGATGCAATACTGTACCAGCAGTACCACTGCTGTACGATCTTGAGCGCAAAGGGTACACGTTGTACCATTGTACACGCGGGAGTGGCAGCTGCTCGCATGTGGATTCGTGGTTGGACAGCCGTAAGGCTGCACGGCAGGTCCGCCCCAAATCAGGCTCTTCGTACAAGCATAAAAATTGTAGTCCATGCCATCATTTCTCTGTACACTGCTGTACAAATAAACAACGCAGCTTGCAAAGATGAGTATTGACCTGAAATTCGTCAAACTCACGGCTGACGTCCTTGAAAATTAGTTATAAAAAGTACAAGTATGAACACTACGGGAAGCGCTCCTTTTGCGACAATGTTGTGTGCACAGCCCACTATTAATACTGTTGCTGCGCAGGTATAACTCCGCAAGTACTCACTTGAACGTAGTCTCCAACACACCTACCCATCAGGTATTGTAATTGCTGCTCGATCAAGCATGTATATCTACAGAAATATTCACAGGCGACCGGCAACGTTTGCAGTACGCACCTGACGCCGTCTCCGCCTCCCTTGACCCCTCAACAGGAAAATCGGAAAACAGCATGGGAAAGCTTAACGCGGTACAGGAGCGTCAGTTCAAGAAGCAACGCAGGGAAGGGTCAGACCTGTCGCGCTCTGAGTGGATGAAGTCCACGATTCTGACGGACCGTGAGAAGCGGTGCCTCACTCGGGCTTGGACCAGGCGCGAGGCAAAGGTGAACAAAAAATTCCAAAACCGGCACGCGTAGACTACAAGTACGTACCTGGTAAACGTTTTTTTTTTTCGCATTAGACGAGACTAAACCTGTTGCCTCTAAGTTGTGTTTCCGCACAAAACCGCTTGCCCCTTCGTATTCTTGACTTGTTTCGCATTAGTCTACATTTCTTGCTTCTAAATCTTACCTGGTAGTTGTTTCGGGCCACACAAATATAATTTCCATCCAGGAGACACCAGGCTGACGCCTGGAAAATTAACACGTTATTGACACGCTGCCCGTATTGACATGTGGACAAAGTTGGTGCACATATTTCTGCCCGTTGTTGACATGCTATGGGCATGTTATTGGTGGATAATGACACGCTATTGGCACGCTGTTTACGCGTGTACGTATAGCGACAAAACAGTAATAAGAGTCACTCTCTTATCGTTGTGCGAGTGCGCAGCATACGATACTGCATGCTTCGTGCGAGTCGCACATGTCCTCGGCATAGGACCCCCACATGCATAGCATCATCCGTTATATAGCCTGGCAGAACCCGCGTTGCTTCGCGCGGCTGATGCCGCCATATTCGTCCAAACTGATCGTCACGTTTTCCCTCTGAATTCCCAAAGCGGGTAACAGGTGTAATGGCTAGTAATTAGGTGTATGGTACTCGGTCCATAGATGAACAAAATAAGACAAAAATCCAGTTTGATACGTCAAGCGAGATGGCACTCGCCAAAAAAAAACAATGCTAAAGAGACGCACGCCGACCAAGAAAAGTTAATAACCCAAGCGGAGTCGCAAAGGAGGCCACAGTAATCTGCTTCAGAATTGCAATCTGCTTCAGAATTGCAATAATACGCGAACACAATGAACGGCAGCCTGCCTTGTGAAAACTAAACAAGGTATCATTTTTTATACCAGGCAAGCGACAGGACAGGAGCTTCCCCCAGGCCCCTCGGTGTTACTGCGCCACTGGCTGCTGCCTCGCTCTTTCTCTCACCCTCCCTCTCCCTCTCCCCGTCCCTGTCCCCCTCCCTGCCCCCCCTTCCCTCTCTCTGGCAACCCCAAACCTGTCCGAAACAAATCGTCGAGTCATGTCACCCAACAAGTCTCGCATGCTGCCGCCATCATGGCCACTGCTCGTACAGCGTGCAGAATAAAATAAATCGACAGCAAGCTAGACAGGCAGGCAGAAAGACAACCAGATAGACGGACATATAAATAGACAAGACACCCAGACAGACAGACCGATCGACGAGACGGACAGGCCGCCCCGCCCTCCCGGTGGCATCACGCCCAACTCCTGCAACTCTCTATTCAGCCCTCCCTCCCCCAAGTCGCGCCTCCCTTTCAAGGGTTGGCAAGAGCCATTAGGCGGTCGCAGTACTCCGGGGTTCGGTGCGACGAACGCGCGGCCAAGGCCAGCTTGCCCGTGCCCTCCGGATCAATGGAAGCTGCCACCTGTGTGTATATATTCAGCATAGCACCGATGCGACATGCAACCAGAAGGCGTGTCGGAAAAGGGGTGAGGGGGAGTGGGGTGAGGTGGAGGGCAAAGAGGGGGGGGCGGGGTACCCATTTGTTGCTTGCCTTAGTCATTTGACCATTGATCACGCATCTCTTTCGAGACGGAGCACCGTTCCTACTCCTTATAGAGACACCTCCAACATGTGGGCGCTCATTACGCTTCTTCAATTTACTACATAGAAACTGTTTGCTTATCCTATCCCCGCCCTGTTTCGCCGTCTGCGGCCACCATCTATCTCCTCTCTGTAATCTACCAAACTCTTCCATGTCACATACATCTAAAATCCTCATCTCCTCCTCTAACGCATCCCGTTCCTCCTTGTATATTTCACATTCTCCTACTACGTGAGTCCTACTCTCTATTGTTGTGCCACACGGGCACATATTTGTAGCCGCGTCCTCCTCCTCCCGACTACTGGTATATCTCTTTCTTCTTTCTGGTAGGTCTAGGTCCCCTGCACGAGATCGCAGTTTCAGCTTTTTTGCGCGGTCCATTGGGAGAGGGGGAAAGAAAAAGGGGATAAGGGGGCATGCACGAGTAACCATGTTCACGTACAAAGCTCTCCAACAAACGATGGTAGTTGTTGTGCTTTCGGTGGACCGGCTGGTAAAACAACAATAACAAGAAGAGAAAGACAAAGAATAGCCGCACCTCCAAGACTTGGAAGACCGCCAGCTGCACCTCTTCGTCCTGATCGTCCAGGTGAACCAATAGCTGCTCTGAAGAATACTGCAGGACCGTTCCGCGCACGTTCTGGGGAGCGGTCGCCTGCGAGAAAAAAAAAATGATCCCCGCGAACAGACCATAGAAAAGGTGCAAACACATCACAACCGTTACATGGTGAAAACAGAAGGACACGCCAAAGCCAAATACGCCGTGAAAACAAAGCCCATACATGCATACCAGCAACCAGAGGCACGTTACATTTTCTTACGCTTCTGCTGGAGCTACTCGTACTGTAACTGCAACAATCGTACCGACCGCACGTAATATATTCCGCGGTTGTATGCAATCACGGTTTTTTGCGCTATGCATATGCATACCATAGAGCGCCACAACCTCAGCGTGTCATACCGGCAAACAACGATACCACCACGCACCATCATCACCACAACCACCACCACCACCTCCTCCACCACCACCACCACCACCAACAACAGCAATAAAGACGCTTCCACCATCACCATACACCAACATCAAGACCAAAATTGTCACCACCACCACCTCCACTACCACCACTACCACCACCAACATCGCCTCCTCCTCCACTACCACCACCACTACCACCAACAATACCACCTCCACCGCCACCAACCCCCCCCCTCTAGGTGTTCTGCTAGGAGTAGGAACGGTGCTCCGTCTCGAAAGCTATGCGCGGTCAATGATCAACTGACTAAGGCAAGCAACAAATGAGTACGCCCCTGCCCAACCACCCCGCTCCCCCTCCTCTCCATCGCAATCCCACTACCTATCTAGCTAAAAAGAGAGATGAAAACTCGAGGAGGAGGCAAAAAGGACTGCAAACTCACCCTGAAGAACGCCTTCATGGTGCCGCAGACCGCCCTCCTCACGGCGTCATTGCTGTCATCCAGGCGTTTCAATAGCTCGGGGTAGATTAGCCGCACGGGCTCCTCGCCCAGCGCTCCCGGAATCATCTCAAAAAGCATCTACCATAAGAAACGATATGACAACAACGAAAAACAAATGGAGGAAAAAAGGAACGCCTCATCAAAAGACATCTGACAGGAAACCTGCATGTTTGGGGTATTTTTCGGGTATCATTTTTTTCGCCGCTAAATCTTCGCCGCCTTCTTCAATATAGACATAACGTTGTCAAACGTAAAAAAAAACGTTTATTCTCTTTTGGAATAAATGATACCACTCGAACACTTCCAAACTTGTTAAAGAGTTAAGTTTTTTTCCCGCATGAAAAGCGTCCTACGTCGGCTTTATATATACAAAGCATCGAACAAACATGCCGCTTGTCGTGTTGTTCGCTGGGTTGTTTTTCCCCAAGACAAAAGTCTATGCGGTGACAACAAACCCACACCCATATCGGTTTAGCAAGATGCCCCCCCCCCCGCCTTATCCCGCCCCAGTTGCACTCCTGCACCCCGCCAGTATCCTACCTCCAGTATCCTATCCCCCTCCCCCCCACCTCCTGCCTCCTGTCCCCCTTCCCCGCCGCAGTTACCCCCCCCCCCCGGCCCAGCTACATCCCCCCCCCATTTTCTGGCTCTCGTCCCCTATCCCCCCCCCCCCCCGCCATCTCATGTCTCCTGCCCCCCATCCCCGCCCCAATCGCCCCCCCCCATCTCCCATCTCCCTTCTCCTGGCTCCTGTCCCTGTTCCCAGCCTTGTCCCCCTCCCGCCCCCCCATTTCCTAGCTCTCGTCCCCCACCCCCGCCCCCATCCCGCTATCACGCCACCCACCTCTAGCGACAGACATGCCATTCGGCGGGTGGTGGCCTCGTGGTCCTCCAAGTTGGTCTTCAGGACAGGCAGTAGCTGAAAACGGGGTTTCCGACAACATAGAAGCGAAGCAAAACGCCGCAATAGTTGCTTTCGGTTAAAAAAACGGACGTGCGATAGCGAGGAACAGGGGAGGTACTCGTAGGTGGCCGGACAAATAGTGGCTACAATCAACGAGATAAAAACATGCCAGCTTGGCACTTCGATTTTGTCGACTCGCTAGCAAAAATATAGGGCCTGATTGCGCAGTTTCATTCCTTGCTTACACAACCGAGGAAAAAATGAACAAATGGTCAGGTTAAGCTTGCTGCTTACCCATCGGGAGAATAAATTACATGTTGAGCATCAGTCATTCCACTCTCCTATATATACCCTTTGCGGATCTACAATATGAGGAAACCGTGACGACAAAAATGAATATTCTAGCAGGGCGCTACCCTCCCCGCTCCCCTCGCCCGGCTCGCCTGCTCCGCAGTGGCGTATACCGCCTCCACTCCGATCTTGTTTCCTCGAAGCGCCGTGTACAGAACCGCCACCGCCACCTGTCGTAGGGAACCCCACCCCCCGGACCCGAGTGTCACAACGTATAATTAGGATTATGTCCAATATGCTAGCGATTATGTTGGCATTTTGGACGTTTTTAAGAGCATACGTATAGCGTAATCGATCTTGCTCCCTCGAAGCGCGGGTACAGCACCGCCACCGCCAACCGTTTTGGGAAAACCCACCCCCCGGTCCCGAGCGTAAGATTATTCGGCTTACACGACCGTATCCAGTCTGTATCATGTTGGCATATTGGTGTTTTTTTAAGATCATGAAAGTAGAATCATCGCGTTCTTCTTTCGACCTTAACGAGCGTACTTGAAGAAAAGGATGGTACAAGTAGCATATATACTTTTGTGTCCCTCATGCAGCATACCAGTACAAACATAGTGGGAAGGAGCAACATGGATACATATACGCCTACTGCAGATATACCATGTAGAAAAATGGGCGAGGAAAGGTAACAGCTATTTGTGACTGTTTACATTGATACCTTTGTGACATCGAGAGCGAGCGAGGTGCGTTGCAGCTTTGTACCGCAGGCTTCCTTCCTTCCTTCCTTCCTTCCTTCCTTCCTTCCTCCCTTCCTTCCTTCCTCCCTTCCTCCCTTCCTTGGTTCCCTATGTATCTGTGTCCTCATACCGTACCGGTATGCTTTTACTTTTCACCCAGGGGTACCATATTCAAATGTTACACTTTTGTCTGCTTGCCCTGTCGCCCCTACTCGCGCACGAGCATGTGGGGGGCGGGGGCGGGGTGGCGGCGGCAGGCACAGACACGCAAAGCTCAACGGGGCCGAAACCACGCCAGCCCGCCCCAGCACACCAGCACACCACCGCAGAGGCAGTGACGGTGGCACCGGCACTATAAACAAATATGGCATACGGCCGTCGCTAGCATTTCTGAGAATCGCATACTCTATACAGTGGGTACCTCGATTCAAGAGCGCGCTGTGACAAGCCAAAACATGCGCTCTTATTTACGAAACGCTCTTATCTGTAGCGGGATGCATATAGCCTTGAGTGTTGTGGGACATGCCGAGTTGGCCGCTCTTAACCCCCGAATGCTCTTGACTCGGATGCTCTTAAACCGGGGTACCCACGGTACCAGGTACCAGGTGTGACTCTCGGTCGGAGGTGGCAGAACCCGGCTTCGGCCAGTTCAAAAGGGGTTTCCGCGTTTTTTCGCTGAGTAAATAAAAAACCCGCATTCATTCATACTGAATTTCCCACCTTCCTGACGGTGGCTGCTACCATCCCCGCCCGCCAGACCGCGTTGGGCAGCACCATCTCCGTCAGCAGCTGCCCCGCGTGGGGCCTAAGGCCGGCCTCCGTGACCTCCTCCTGCTTCATCACGCACTCCAACAAAGCCAGCATGCTCAGCCGCAGCTCGGGTTCTCTGCTCCCGCCACCGTCCCCAAAAGTCAAGCCAAGCAAAGCCCAAACCCAACCCCAAACCGAGCCGCGTTCGGAAATAGTTTAGTTCAGTTTGTTGTTTCGGGGGGGAGGGGGAGAGGGCGGGGGCGGGGGTGGGGTGCTCCTTTGACCATTGACCAAGTTTCCCTTTCGAGGCGGCGGAGCACTGTTCCAAACAAAGACACCTCCAACACTTGGGCACGCAGTATGTTTCTTCCATCTGTTACCAAAAACGTGTTGCTTCTATTGTATCTCCTTCCTGTTTGGGCGTCTGTGGCCATCATCTATCTCGTAGGATAGCGATCGTTTTCGAGTTATGTAATGTACCAAGTAAATCAAACGTGGGGAAGAAAACGGAGAAAAAAAGAAGCAAAGGAAAAAAAAATCGCAGGAAAAAGAAAGACGAGCAAGAAAACAGTGGCATGAACAAAAACCGAAACGGCAGCCAACCGCGAAATATAATGAACCACCGGAAACGACAAAAAAGCAGCAGACAAGGACAAGGACACTACTCTAAAACCAGCATCAAGAGGAGCAGCCCAACAATCAACATAATCCCCAATATAGCTCATAAAACAACCGCCAACAGCATCCACGACGATCACCGACTCACCCAAGGGTGGAAGGCAATACATACATGGCATGGGGTGCCTACCTAATCCCCTTACCCCTTACCTGGACGCATCATGCAAAAGGCCTCTGAAAATGGGCATCACTTCGTCGAGGTGCTGTCCGACCGCCCTCGGCGCTGAGCGCAGGAGGGCTTCGAACCCCGCTCGCCGGTGCGACCCCTTGTCCCACCCGCCGTCCAGCGCCTGGCAGGGAGGGAGGGAAGAAGGGAAGAGAGGGTTTGCAAGAATATTCAATCAATTCTCGTCGCTAGGCTATACTGATTGATTTTTAGATTGGCAGAGAGCCCTGTCCCGTTACCCCTTATCCCCCCCCTCCCCTCTACTCCCCTCCCTCCCCCTTCCCCCTCTCCCCCCCTCTCCTCTCCGGCCCCCCCCTCCCTTTCGGCGCTTCGCGCTTGGTGCAAGCAACGCCTGCCTGGTCGGTGGAAACCCGACATGCTCCGTCCCGGCATTGTAGGGATGCAAGGGTCTATACCATATGGTCATACCACTACGGCCATGAATAAATATCGAGTACACCTTCCCTCCCCCCTTGCCTCTCCCTATTCTCCCTCCCCACTGCAGCCAGTCGCGGCAAAATCATCATCCCCGCCGCCCGCGCTCTGCCCCCTTCTCCATTCCCCGCCCCCGCCCCCTCCCACGCTCCTCGTCCCCTCCTCCCCTTCTCACCTCCCCACTACAGGGTGTCGCAGCTAAAGCACCACCCTCGCCGCCCGCGGCCACCCCCACCACAGAGGATAGCAGCTGCGAAAAGTGCTCGGCGAAGAGCTCTTGAGCACCTTGGCCGGCGCTTTCTCCGGCTAACAGTGCCGCGACTTCCAACACCTCCTCCTTGGCCTCCTCTCCTCCAAACGCGTCGCATCCCGCAAGCAGCCACAGGAGGACTCGAAGGAGCTGAGGGGACGCGGCAGCGGCAGCGGTGTGGGGTGGGGGTGGCGGGGGCGGGGGGGGGTGGGGATGCGACGGGGAGGAAAGAAGAGGGGAGAGGGGGAGGCGAGCGGGGGCGGAGGTGGACATAGTCAAGGACTGCTTCCACTACCAAAAACGCTCCGGTGAAACGGCTCCAAGCGTTTGGGATGGTTGACCGATTGAACAAACAACAAAAAAGTTCGTTAATCCTACCTTTTCTGTCTCCCTGCTAGCAGGTTGGCGTGCCTCTACCTGCTCCACCTTCCCCACCTAACAACTACCATGTCACAAGCCCCCCCTCCTCTCTCTCCTATCACACCCTCCCCTCCGCCCCCCTCCTCCCCCACCCCAAGACTCACATCCAACCGCACTTCCTTCCGTCGAAGCTCATCCCCCATCCCCGACTCCACCACGGCGCGACACGCCTCCAGCTCCGCCTCCCACAACTCTTCATCCGAAGCAGGGTCGGCGCTCAAAACAGCGCGGCCGCACAGCGCAGAACACACACCTCCAAAGTAGGGTTGCAAAGCTTGAGGTCGAGCAGCGGCAGCAGCGGACACGACAGGCCGAAGAACTGCTAGCGCTTGAGCGAGATGCTTCGTAGACTCGCCAGAAACCTTTTTTTTCGCCCCCGTTAATGAGGTCCGGGTTTTGTAGAGGCGGCGGTGGGGGGTAGGGACGGGGGAGGGGTTGGGGGGGACGGGAGGGGGGAGGAGGGGAGAAGGGGGGGAGGCAGGGGGGGAGGGGGTGGAGAAGGTGGGGAGGGGGAAGGGAGGGGAGGGAAAGGGACAAAGGGGGCAGGGGGGAGAGGGGGGGATGAAGATGGGGAAGGCGAGGGGGGGGGAGATGGGAGGAGGATCATGCCAGCGATGAGTGTCTCATATGCATGCCTGCCGCGGTGGCTCTTACACCAAAACCATGACGAGCCTGGACTGCGAAAACCAACATCATGACAAACATGCGTGGTAAAAAGAAAAGGAAAAACAGTCCAACCGCTACCTCCACCCCCTCCCCCCGATCCCCACCACCGGCAAAAATTCATCCCCTAACCCCCGTTTACTAAGCCGCTCACCTCGCCCTTCAAGACTGGCAGGAGGACGTCCGTGACAGCCGAGATGTCGCACACGGCGCGACCAATGGCTGCGGCGCACTCCGCCACGGCTCGCCTCACCTCCGGCTCGTCATCCCTGACCAGGTAGCAACAGCAAGGGATAAAGAAAAAAATGGAACTGACGAAGTCTATGCGCGATAAAAAAGGCGACTACGGAACGTTTTACCGGTGGTTGAACAACGCCGTGGAAACCAGCATGCCCTCCCCCCTTCTCCTTCTCTGTCCCCCTCATCAAACCTCCCCACGTCGATACCCAGACCGACCAGCCAAACGCCCCCGGTTCCCCCCCCCCTCCCCCCCCGCCCGCCCCTCCCCCATCCCCCCTAACCCACCTGCTACTCTCCCCAAGGGAGTTCAGTAGCTGCGGCATGTATGGTGTCACCTCCTGCCCCGCATACCGCACCAGGGAGCACAGCAGCCACACCGCGCGCCGTCTGCCCCTAACAGTCCAGTGGGACGCATCTTCAATCACCATGGGCATAACCCGATGGAGGAGGGACACACACAGGGCCCGCGCTGCGGCTGGCGGTACCGAAGTTAATGTCGAAGCAGGCGTTTTGGTAGAAGGGGATGAAGCGGTATCACTTTTTCTTGTTTCCTTCGTCGCCCCCGCCCGCTCGCTTGGTGGTGGTGGAGGCGGGGGGGGGGGGCTGCCATCCCCTTCTCGCATGGCGTCTACCTCTGCCACGTTGAATCGGCCCCACCTCTAGAGATTTGTTGTGTTTAAGGTGGATGGTTTTTATAAAAGCGGCGGCGGCAGAGGCGGTGTTTATCAGGGGGCGAAGGTAGTAGAAACAGCGGCGATGGCGGTTGAATCACGGGGCGGCGGTAGTATAGACAGCGGTGGTGGCGTTGTGATGGAAGAAGGGTTAGCGGTGGCGGAGGCGCGGCGGGGACAGCGTATCATAGGGAGGCGGTAGTTGAAAGCGCGGTGGTGGCGGTACGATAGTGTGGGCAGCAGAGGTGGCAGTGGCGGTAGCGGCGGCGGCGGCGATGGCGGTAATGATTTAGACGCGCTCACAAAAAAAGGGGGTGGCGGGAATGCAGCGCAAGTAATCTACAACACTATGAGTGATGTGCGGCACCATTGGTGCAGAGCACGCGATCTACAAGACTACATGCTTACCAGTACACCGTTGTACCTTTAAAATCGTCATTACACGACGCATTGTTTTGGGCTTGGCCGAAAAAAATATATGACGAGCCACGCATAGATACGATCATGCGCACCGCGCGGCATGCGATTTCGCGCTCGCTCGCGACCTCAATGTGAGCACTATTAACGTAGTAATATGACGTACGATATCGGACTGGTACAACGTGTATATCATATTTTGTATTACCGGTATGGTAGTGTCAAAATTTGCGGCGCTGTCCACAGTGCACCTTGGCACGGCTTGCTACCTTTTGCTACCCCCCCCCGCCTTACGCCCCCCGCCCCCCCGGACCCCGCACCTCGCCGAGCTCCTCGAGAAGCCTTCCAGCCTCTTCGCACACCACCGGCGAGTCATCCGCCAGCAGGTTCATCAGCAGCGATACAAGCTCTGCCCGAAACGGCTCCAGGTATAAAGTCATTTTACCACCACCGCCACCACCACCACCACTACCACCACCACCACCACCGTCACCGCCACCGCCCACCACTGCCCCACCACCACCACTACCACCACCACCACCACCGTCACCGCCACCGCCTACCACTGCCCCTCCACTTTCAAGCTTCGGCTCTATGTTCCCTCCAGCCCCGCTATCGTTGTCGGCCTCCTCCATTGCCACTACTGCTGGCGTCGTCGGGGGGTCGCGAGGCAAGCCCGCGTCAATAAGGCTGGCGAGGACGGTGGCGAGTTGACTCCGCACTGCTACAGTGCGGTCGTACAGCTGCGGGGGGAGGGGGCGAGGGGGGAGGCGGGGAAGGAGGGAGAGGGCGCTTGGAATAGAGCCAACTCGCGCAAATTTGGAAACCCCGAGAGGCCGCCGGAGCGCGGCCGAGACCCAAGCGTTCGTCGTAGTGTACCGGCGGGCCAAACGCATGCCCCCCAGCAGGGAGCGCGCGTGAACGACCCGCGGTCACCGGGGAAGAGCTTGCCAATGCGCTAAATAAAACGCATAAAATACATGAGTATACACCTGGTATTAGACCAGGTATACAGACACGCACACATACTGCCCCCCTCTTGAAGTGGCACTGCTATTACAGTTTGGAGCTGTTGCCGAGTACAAGTACCTATGTTGTATTGATGGTTCATGCCGATTTTCCATGTTTACCCCTCTTCCCGTGGAGTGCATTCGATTTCACACAGACCAGCAACGAAAAAAAACGAAACGAAAACAAATCCATGCCTCCTGTATACAGCACGGAAACGTACGTAATCGTTTTCATGTTTCGTAGATACTGGAAATCCCAACTCAATCCCACGGCGGTTACACTTTTTGGGCGAAACGTCACTGACCTTTTGATTGGTTGAGCTGCTCGAACGTGGAACTAACGGTTAGCATGATAACATGATAATGTTAACAAGTACTGGAGTATATACTTCGAAAAAAAAATCGAAACACGTCAGCTGTGAGTTCGATAAATTTAGGTTCGATACTCACCTTTCAAAGCTGCGTGATACATCTAATTTTGCGAATACAATGGAGGAGTGAAATTGACACACGATGTGCATGAAAACATGTGGAAGTGAGCGTAGTGAGCATAGGCTTTAGATTTTTTAAACCATCCCGACTAAGAGCATACTTGTTTTACGACGAGCGCAAACACCTTGCAAGGGTTGCGCGAACGAATGCCTTCGAAGTCATCATTCGAGTGAGATATTGAGCTCCTCGTGTTACGAACTCAGAGATGTACGTTGCATCCCTAATGTCCGATGACCCCGTGGTGCACCAATACGCTTCATCGTTCCATGCTTTTGACAATCGAGCGGTCGTCTTATATACACCAGGCATGAGATATATCGTTGTGCGCCAACACGCCGACTATTCCACCTGGTACATACTCGAACGGTCACAACGCCGTGCGCCACATGCGTTCATGTACAATACCATCGTTGTGGTACTTCAACGGTCATACGACAGTGCACCAACTACTAAGGGTGTACGTTGGCCGGCCATACGTCAACGACTAGAAATCAGTTGGCCCGGTATCACCGTCAGCTCCTTGGCAACGAAATTTGCGCCTTCCTGCATTCTTGTATAATACCTAATTGGTACGTTTGTGGTTCATCCCAAGTTTTATCGAGGAGGTCTAGAGTCAGTTGGTTGGCTTGCTGTGCCACCCAACTAATACCTCCTATTCCAAGAAGTCAAGAGACGGCCAGTCGAGGGGAAACGTCCAGCGGTCAGTCACGGGTGTCAAACCGATCGTTCTACACTAAACCTAGTAGTTTGGCGTCAGTCAAGGCAAAAATTGGAAATTTGCCGTCGGTCAAGGGGTTCTATCCGCCCCCGTCCTATTCAAAGATGTCAGGAGGCGGTCGGTTAAAGGAAAACGTCCAGCGGTCAAGGATGTCAAACCGATCGTTCTACACTAAAACCTATTAGTTTGGCGTCAGTCAAGGCAAAGTATTGGAAATTTGCCGCCGGTCAAGGGGTGAACGTGCCGTCTCCTATTCAAAAATGTCAGGAGACGGCCAGTCAAGGGGAAACGTCCAGCGGTCAGTCACGGGTGTCAAACCGATCGTTCTACACTAAAACCTAATAGTTTGCCGCCAGTCAACGTAAATTATTGGAAGATTGCCGTCGGCCATGGGCTGGAAGTCCCGTCTCCTCCTGATATATCCGCCTACCGGTAGCCGTTATGCCTACATAACCAACCCAACGCCCTAGCAAATACAGTTAAAAGTAGTTCCACACGTTTCATCCTCGAACCGTCACACTTTCCGTGAACCTAAAGGTATTATGTCGATACCACGGCGGTGTGCTCGCGCGACGCCCGCATTTCCCATCGGCAGGTCTGTTGCCAACCAGCCTTTCTGTACTCTGCCGTATCTTCCGCTTTTCTAGTACACGCGATGCCTTTGCTTTTCTCCTGACTACAGCCTTAACCTCAACTACACTTGCTTTTCCAATAGGTACCCCACACCAAACACGCCTCTACCGTTAATATTCAATACATAACATTCCTCAAAACTCTAGAAGTATCACGCAGCCAGCAAAGACGAGTTTCTACGAAATCCTCGAAGAGTTCTACGAAACCCTCGACGAGTTCCTACGAAATCCTTGACGAGTTCCTACGAAATCCTCGATCTCACAGCTTAGGTGGCCGTTACATTTTGTAAGAAAAAAAAGAAAAATCCTTTACAGTATACGGTCAATAATGCACGTACAACTCACCAAGTTTCGAAACTGAGGAAGCACAAGCTCCCTTAGTACCTTGTCGAGGTCATCAGAGCCGCACAGCAGTAGCGCTCCCAGGGCCTGGATGCAATCAGATCCGTTCAAAAAGGCAAAATAATCACGAAGTTGTTTTTGGCGACATGATATCTGCCATATATACAGTGGCTCCTGCTTTGTTGCTGGCTGTCTGTTTTGCTTAGATTTCGGTGTGTTGCCGTCTTGTTTCAGTCATTTTTTGTTTTTCCTGAGTACCTTTTCCCTCCCCCCCTAAGTTCCTTTCCATCTCTTTGCTTTTCTTTTTCCTTTTTGTTTTCTCTTCTTTTTTTCTCCGTGTTTCCTGTCTTCCTCGCAAGTAGTCTGGTGTTCTGCCTTGCCTACGTTCCGTCCCGCCCTCGTATCCGTTGTGTTTGGCATTGCACGGCCAAATAACCTTACCAGCACCGAATTTGTGAGGTGTATCTCTTTCTTGCAGGTTGTGACCACAGAGCTTGTCTCTCTAGGAGAAGGAATCGGCACGTGCACTGGTTGTGCTGGATGTAATGGGTGAAAATAGCAGTTTGTCGTGAAGAACACACACTCCGAGTTAAGAACGGCCAAAATAAGAGGATTCGAGACTTAACAACGGTCAAATCGGCATGTCCAGCCTGTGGTAAACCTTACGTGTCTTATCTTCCGTGTGGTTCAGTAATTCGAGAAGAGGGCACAGGCTCGTTGGGGGCTCCGACCTTGGTGTACAGTGCTCGCACTGCGGCTGGCGATGTTTGGCGGACGCCGACCAGGCTTATGTTGAAAATACATTTGACGGCTGGTGCGCAGACAACAGAGATGAAAATCCTCGATCGTCTCCCAACGGGCAAAACATAGACTTTTGAGCGGATTTGACGGGAACACCATGGGACAACGCGGGCAACCTCTTGCGTCGTAAAGCATGATCAACATGAACCTGTCAGCGCTGTCATCTACATCCGTGTGGCTCTGTCCGTGACGAAGAGGGATGGTCGTGGGTTTCCTCTATCTCGAGATCGAAGGTTAAT
Source organism: Undaria pinnatifida (assembly GCA_012845835.1). Classification (NCBI taxonomy): domain Eukaryota; class Phaeophyceae; order Laminariales; family Alariaceae; genus Undaria; species Undaria pinnatifida. The sequence goes on from JABAKD010000022.1 coordinate 7,621,492, forward strand.
CATGGTTGTTGGACACCTTCAACCGAGGCTTGATGAAAGTTGACGAAGTGCGCCGGTTGACAAAAAAAACAAGGGCCCGTCTTATCGAAGAGCATGAAAAATCTTAATTCGTTTTTTTTAGAATTGAACAAAATTTCATGAAAAATACCCAAAAATATCGACTCGGCTTCCTATCGAGGAACGGCGTAGTGTGCTTTAGAATTCGAAACACGCAAAATGGTCAATGAACGCCCGTGGGCAACAACCGCGGCGAGCGATGGATCGCGTCCTTCACGGAGCGCCGCGGCTATGGGCAGTTTTATTTGCCGGCAGCGGCTAAGAGGCTATGGCTCTAAGCGTCTCTTAGGTAGGCTGGCGCAGCCCCAGTGCCCCACACGGGCAGAAGCGACGGGGATATAGAGGTCGAACTTCTGAGCGAATTCGTGATGTAGTGGTTGATCGTGTAACCTTCGAGGTGCAGGGCGACGAATAACTGGGTTTGTGGTGGCGTCGATTCTTTTCGAGGTGTCGCAGGCGGTCTAGGCTGTTCTAAGGGACTTCGGAGGTCGTGCTGGGGCTACTACGGTGTTCCTATCTCTAGCAATTGTGACTTCTTGCCTCTCAATCAGTCGACGACACGGCACCAACGTGGCCGGCTTCAGTTGCATGGAACATGCCACGTAGAGGTGCACAAGCTCCCCAAATAGAAATCAATTTTCAATGAAATTCGGCGAAAAAAAAAATCTACTCGTTCGTTGAATTTGATTATTCGTCAAAAAAGTGAAAATGTCTGCTCGGCGATTCGTTTTTCAACCAATCAGATGCAAATTAAATCAATTCTATAAAAAAATCGGATTATGATTTATCATACTCTTCGATAAGATGGGACTTATCTCCGTTTCTTGCCTGCAGCGACGGCACGAAAACCTCTTCAGCGAAATACTACAGGCTGGTTCACGTTAAACCCCCCAAAGTCTCTCCCCCACGAATGCCGCTCGCAATATCTAGTCAAAGGGTGAATAGTTGGTATCATACTGACCCCCATGACCAGTGGAAGAGGGTGACATGGCCAGTTAACGGCCTCGGGCTGTCTCTACGAGCAAACTCGTATCGACCAATGACAGGCCTGCAATTTATTCAATAATATTTAGGCTGTTTCCAAGCGTGGGTGAAAAACAAATCGCGCCGCATTTTGCACGAACCGGTGTGAGGTACTCCAAGGCATGTCGGTAGACATTTTCGCGCAAAAAATCGAAGATCAGACCTGCCTGTGTTCAACATCAAGCAGGATCTAGCGAAAAAACTTGATCCTACTCTAAAACGAACCCGTTTGAAGGAAATAACGTATCTTACTCATTTCTACGCACAAAAGTCCAAATGTCCACGCCGGTTTTGAGAGATAGACCCTATAATTTTGCACACGTTTTCTACACGCCCATCCCCAGGTCTAACCTCCGTTTTTGTTTTTTTTCCTCGAAAATATATCAAAGGTGGTCCACATTTTCCAAAAAATCTTAACTGACGAAAACCAGGAAAAAAAAGAAAAACGACGGGTAAGGTCTTCCCAACGGCACATAGAAGACGTGCCAAAATTCACGGAATCAAAAAAATGGTGTGGACACTCGCCGGTGATTAAATCTGGAGGTTTTAACGCGAACCAGCCTGTAATTAAAAAAAAAATCACGTTTTTTGTCCAACATCGCCTTGCCATTGGCAACCGTCCAAGTTATCGCTACATTGTCGGAGGTCTAAAATAAAAAATAACACGTCGTACCGGGTAATAAAATATCTACACAACAAAAATATCCGGGACGCCATAGATAATTTCAGGAGAGATACGAGGGAAACCATCCGTAAGTTTCCTGCAATACATTCATTATACCTGTATGAAGAAACGAAGTTACGAAATACGTTCATTCTGACCAATGAAACTCAATCATGTTTCTGCCACATTTTCAACGCATTTATTTGAACATAACTTTGGCCAAAGTAAATACGGTTGAGATCGGACGCCGATATTTTCTTCTGCTGCTGTTCAAGGGGGTCGGTATGATACCAAACATGTGACGGTCGAGCAGACATTGCAAGTGGCAGTCGTTGGGGAGCAAAATTGGGGTGTTTAGCTTGAAACAGCTCGCATTCTGAAAAAAAGAAAAAACGCCGGAAACAAAAAAACCCGTCGTGTTTGAAAATCTTTCCCATAATAACCCACAAGAAAGCTATCATTTAAACGTCAACCCCAACCCTCAATCACTCGTATTGTGCGAAATATTTTCGGAAAAAAGAAGAATGACAACAAAACAAAGCATACCTGGTATCATATACTCCGGAGTAATACCATACCTGATAATTCACAACTATTTTCGCCATTTCCATACTAAATTTAACAGTAATTTAACATGTATTCTTTTTGCATATAATATTGTTGATGTTGTTCTCGCATTAACTCGCATAATCAAGTCCGTGGTCACAGGACAGGCTCTCGTCTGAGCTGAGGAATACCCCAGGGAAAATACACAAACAAACCAAAGGTGGTACACGCATATTATAAAAAACACGCATATATCACAGACCCCTCTGACGCAATTCATGCCTCCACCAGAAACATATAAAAGTGAAATCGGAGTCAGCCTACGATGTGATGCCTCGCTGACCCTGTTAGTACGAGTATATTACTCGTATTAAAATAAAAATACTCTCCAGCTGTGAGATCGAAGATTTTGTCGAAACTCATCTTTGCAAGCTGTGTGTGTGATACTCCGATCGCGCGTATTACTGGGTCTGTCCTCTATACAATACTATGCAATTGCTACTCGTACCCTGTTATCAATCCGCAGCAGCAGCAGCAGCAGCAGTCCGTCTCCTGTCTCGGCGTCTTGGCAATTCGTCGCATGCAGCAGATACGAAAGTGATAAGCCACCACAACGATCAAAATACGTACGAAAGGTGGAGTAATATATTGAGATAAATTCATAGCTCCTCAAGCAACGGGGGTTTAGCTCAGGGGTTAGAGTGTTCGCTTTGCATGCGAAATGTCGGGGGTTCAAATCCCCCATCCTCCACATTTTTTTCGTGTGGCACTACTATTCAAATATTGGTACGAATCCCCCATCCTTTCTTTTTTTCTGCTTTTTTTCATTTCGTACTTCACTTTTTCCAAGTAATATGATAGTACAAACATGTCGTATCACGTTTTAAGAACAGCACCCAATTATTTGAAATAATTTTTTAATAATAACAATAATAATAATAATAATAATAATAATAATAATAATAATAATAATAATAATAATAATAATAATAATAATAATAATAATAATAATAATAATAATAATAATAATAATAATAATAATAATAATAATAATAATAATATGTCTATATACAAAATCTGGCGCAGGACTGTCATTTTTCTTTCCGCTTCCGTGGGCTGTCGGCGGGCTGTTGGCGGGCTGTTGGCTCAACAGTCCAAAAACACGTCAGAAAAACAGCAGCCGCCTCTTTTGGTTGAACACGTTTACAGCAACTCCAGCAGGGTATAGTTGAACAAAAAATGCCCCTAGCTAGAGCTAAGCACACTGCCGAGAGGCACAGGCCTACACACTGCTGAGAGGAGCAGACCTGCACAGTTATGTTGATACGGGCGTCTGTACAGGGCCACCAGTTCAGCACTGCTGTTGCTGTGCTACGTCAGCAGCAGCTGTCGGCAGTTGCAGCAGCAGTAATTTAGAACAATAACACGTTTTGAGCACACTGCACTGAGAGCAGGCACAGCTGCTGTAACAGGCTATATACCAAAATCTGGCGCAGGACTGTCATTTTTCTTTCCGCTTCCGTGGGCTGTCGGCGGGCTGTTGGCGGGCTGTTGGCTCAACAGTCCAAAAACACGTCAGAAAAACAGCAGCTGCCTCTTTTGGTTGAACACGTTTACAGCAACTCCAGCAGGGTATAGTTGAACAAAAAATGCCCCTAGCTAGAGCTAAGCACACTGCCGAGAGGCACAGGCCTACACACTGCTGAGAGGAGCAGACCTGCACAGCTATGTTGACACGGGCGTCTGTACAGGGCCACCAGTTCAGCACTGCTGTTGCTGTGCTGCTGTGTTTTGCACAAAAAAAAACACGTCAGCAGCAGCTGTCGGCAGTTGCAGCAGCAGTAATTTAGAACAATAACACGTTTTGAGCACACTGCACTGAGAGCAGGCACAGCTGCTGTAACAGGCGTCCGTACAGGAGCAGCCGGTTCTTCTGTATATCTGGGGCCGCGGGAGTGGGGCCGGGGTTGCTATTGCTGTGTCTTGCATGGGAGCTGCACCGTCAACAACAAAAAATCGCATACATATGCCACAACGACAGAAGCAGTTGAACAAAAAAAAGTCATAGTTCAACAGAAAATCGTCATATGCCAGCTACGAGCACTGCTGTAAGGCGCAGCTGTAAGGCACAGCTATGCGCAGCTGTGTTGACACGAGCGTCCGTACAGGAGCACCCGGTTCTGTATGCAAAATCTGGGGCCGGAACTGTTGGTGGTGTGTTTTGCAGGGGTAGCGGCCGCTGAGATACTATACGGGGTGACCATAGAAGTCCGGGTCGCTGGAACAAATTACCCACCGCCGGCTGACCCTCACCAGCCAAACATTCTCACTGTTCTTTTCCACGCCAATTCCCTTCACTACTGCACTCTGTCACCTTCGAACGCGCACAATAATAATGATAGCGATCCATGACTGAAACTGTTTTTCAATTATATTTTTTTTTTAGTTTAACATAATATCGTCATACTACTTAGGGGCTGGGTGCGCCGCTCAGCAGTGTTGACCGGCTGAACATCCGTATGCGTTCGTACAGGAAGTGGTTCGCGCTGTGTTTCGGCAGCGGGTTGTTGCGGGAAAAGAGGCGTTTCAAATCTACATCACTGTTTGCTTTCGTCTTGCATCACCCCCATCCGCTGTGCTCTCATGAGCCCACTCCGAAGGGAGATCTTGTAATAATAATAATAATAATAATAATAATATAATAATAATAATAATAATAAATAATAATAATAATAATAATAATAATAATAATAATAATAATAAGAATAATAATAATAATAATAATAATACTAATAACAAGTAATAGTCATAGTAATCATATATATAATAATAATAAATCATAA